>OZ026625.1:42906793-43119293 GCA_964020975.1 Hermodice carunculata
TTCCCATCTATGAATACCATGCCGTCTGATTCACAGTTTCCTGCGTTCGGTCCATCAAAGACATACTCCAGTATTAAAACTTGTATGAAATAACGGCTCGTTGTAATAAATGTATATTTAAGGTACAAGCCTTTCTTCAAAACGTCATAATTAAAATGTTGCATTTTTCCGACAAGTAAAGCTCCTTTATATATCCTTTTTGCGTCCATTTCAAGAGATACAAACGTAACTTTCAACTTTGAGTTTTGAAACGAAATGTTGCGATTTGATATCACAACAGTATATGCAATCAGAAGTTGAAAAAGCATAGATGTCACATTTGTAGGCTTGTCACGGGATTGGGAACTCATAATACGTGTTAAAACTTTTGAAATAGTGTACCTACCATCAAATATTTCAACAACAGATCCATTGGTCCAGACATCCTCAAGGGTTAGACTGAGCTGAACCAACTTTCCTATAGGTACCTGTACCAACCAGCGATATATCTTGTGAGTGCTTTCAACCTCTATCTTCAGGTTGGGAGTCCATGAAATCTGTCCATGAGGTTGCTTCAAAACCACTATATCTCCCAAAACTTTTCCTGCTTTGTCAATTGCCTCAAAGGATGCGTAAAACCCAAAGAACTCACTCACTCCATCAGAAACAAACTCCACATAGAGAGTGTTTCCAGATGTGTACAGATACCATGAATATCTCATTCCACAATAACGACCGATCAATTGATCTCCTTTGCTTTTTCCATCGTGTACTGTGACATAATCATATATACATTTATCGCCAGAATACTCCAAATAGAACATCTCAAAGGTAAGATTAATTCTCAAATAAAAATTCACTTCAATAGTCCATTGACATACCATGTTTGGGCTGTACAGTTGAACTTTGTGGCCCTGTGTCCGACGCAGAGCCTTTAGACCAAACGAGCCACATGGGGATGTGATATAGCGCATGTCACCACACCCACTTTTTCCAGTACCAAGGTTACAAATGGAATTTTTCATCTTTGTCACAAGCTGTACGATTCTCAGTAACGTTGTTTGGATGGTGTTGCTCTGGCCAAAAAAGTCAACACATCTGCACAAGGAGTCGTTATCTCTTGAATAGGAAATCACTGCAGAGTGAAATGCTTTCAGGCTGTGGCATATGGATGGTGAGACTGAACTCATCAGTGTGAGTATGACCAACACAAATAAGCACAGCATCTTTTATTGATCAACAACAAATCCACATCAAAGAAATAACCATATCCATGACCATCAATGTTGTGCTCCAATTTTCAAGAAGTCAACTATAACCAAAAACTTGCCTTGTTTCCAAGATCAAGATATCCTGTATAATGACACTCAGGAGATCAAGATATTGTAGATAATAACACACTGTTGTAGGAGGTTAAATTTGTGCTCTGTGCGTTATTTGTGCTTTATTCTCAAAAAACTGAAGACTAAACTGTCAGAGTACAAATAACAAATACAGCTTACTATAAATACGCAAACATTATATATCTTAGTTTTCTCCTGTTTAAATACGTATATCGCCCAAAGGTAAGTTTTGGGCATGGTTTCTGGCTTCATTCTCTGCATTTATCACAATGTCATGAGTTTGTGGGGCTTATGTAGGTAGTCGTCTGAGTCATGTAGCAGTTTTTATATGCAAGAATGTCGCGTTAAATTTTAAATGAGAAGTAAATATCAAAGTTTAAATCGAGAAGTGATTTTTGTATTTATTAAATGTGTTATTCATTTTTTCTACATAAGAGCTTTGTATCTGTATCTTTCTTCCAGTTATGACTTGAGGATTTGTCTGGTATGAGGTCGAAAGACTTGAAGCCCGCAATATGTTCTATGAGATTGACTTGTTCCCATGAGTCGTGAGAAATATAAAGCCCTATATCTTCAGACCGTTCAAGTGCATTGGCCACAACGGGCCGCTTTTATGTCTTCTATGTGACACTACGTACAAAAATGTCTCTATGCAATTTCAAAGCAGTTGGAAAGTGGTTTTGCAGAGAATATTTGAAGATTTTGCCAAGAAATGAACCTCCTGCCCAAAATCATTCAGAAATCTAATCCTCCCTGTCCATGTGGACAAACTTGGAAGGGATCCAGCCAAAGAAGATTTTCGCCATGTGTTACGTGAATTTGGCTCATGGTTAAGTCCAAAATATAACTTTTGTGACGGGTTATGGACGAACGCAGAGACAGACGATAGATGTAGACCTACTGTATAAGCTTAGCTGACTAATACGTCAACCGAACTAAAAACGCATAAATGCTCAAACTTTATCACTTATGGACATTAAACTTTTTTTTTGCATGTGGTATGTTTGACTGTTATTTGTAAATTTTTAGCATTGATTTAGTCACAAGGGTTACATACAATTTGTAACCGAATGTACAACAATGTGATCCCAACCACCATATGCCCATGATGCCATTCATAAATTCTCTGTAAACAGATCATCAGTACTATAGGTGGTAGTTGTAGCACAAGAACACTGTGAATGTCCTCTGCTTAGCCGACCTAGCATGTGCAAACTAATCAACCAAGTTTCCAAGGTCAGGTGCAACGTCAGTGATTTAGACTGAATGATCATCCATCCCACTCTGTGATCTGGGTATCAGATGTTTCTTCTTTGATTGCAATACTACCCAAGCATTGCTTCAAGTATAACAAAAACAGAACCGTCGCGTTGTATGGTATTTGTCATCGTAATTTTAGATTAATTACAAAAGGAACCGTATATTACAATTTCCACTTTTCTCGCTTGAAATTGTAGAATTTGAAAGCGAGGAATTTTCTCCTTTCTAAAACAATTGTTCAAAGGGTTTCGGGGAAGATTTCTTAAAGATTTTGCCAACAAATTAAATGTACAAAAAAGCCTATGGCCTATAGGAATCACAGCAATTGACGAACACATATACATGTATTATTCAAGATAAATCAACTAAAATAGTGGAAAGTGAGATATGTATAAGGTAATTCCAGTTCCGTTCATGGTTTTTCAAGTTTGCAATCACTGTCATAAACTGAACATCAAAAGTAAATAGAATGAAGTGGGCAAACAGAAAAGGACATTTGAAACAAAATTTACAAATATAACTGGACATAAATACTTGATTCATATATGTCGTGACTGAGATGCTGCAATGACAGTGTCTAATTTAAATGTACACTTGTAAATTCGATGCCTACATGTGTATAATTTGAACATAACACGGCATGGTTAGAAGCCTCACATATGAGGTACATAGTTTACAATGGGACTATTTATTACACAATTTCAACTTTATAACTAGCACAATTTTCAGGTCGAAGCTCTGTAGCCAGTGCACAGTGCGCTTTGCGTCTGGCAACTTTGGATCAATATTACCCACTTATTTTTTTCAGACGTACAATGAGCCTATATAATTTCTGCTTACTAACATCCATAAATTTGTACCTACAGTTTTCTGTGGGATTGAAATTTTTTGAGATTTTATAGCATTCTTTCTGACTTGGTGGGATTTTCACACTTTTTGTGCAGAATTCCCACAATTTTAATATTTTATTTTAGTCCGAAACTTGCCTCGTGGTTTATATGTACTATGCACATAGTGGGCTTAGGGCTGGCCAGCAGCCCAATCGGCACACCGCTTTCATCCATAAAATTGGTCATTAAATACGGAGCGACATCAGGCCCAAAACTCCACTATGCCTTGTGGTAAATTCTATTGTACCGGGTGTTATATTCTATAGTGCCTGATGATATATTCTATTGTGTCTGATGCTTTATTCTGTTTTGTGTCATTCAATATTCCTTCCTTTTTTAATTTTGAATTTCATGTGTAATATGTTTGACGCCATGTTCCAACATATTAGGTTGTACTGCATTATTCTTATTCTTGTTACCACATATTATTTTTGTTTATTTGTGATTGCCTGGAAGTACAAAATCAGTTATCATTATCAAGCCAAATAAGATTTGTCGAAATACATAATAGCATTTACAACAAAGCAAAATGAAAACTATCCCCAGGAACGATAGAAGTGGCCATGTTGAAAAAATCCGTTCCTTTGGATGACTCAAAAAGTTATCAACCGATTGGAATGATATTTAGCTCTGTGGACACCTGGCATCTTGGCACGCAAAAAACATAAAGGGCATGCCCTATCAAGTTTGAAGTTCAACGTCATATGGCCGTTAAAAAAATCCGCGTTTTTTGCAAAAGACCCCAAAATTTGTACACGCGAAATCTCACCGATGGCTGGGGCCTGTAAGTTGTCATTCTCGCAGGACTACTCTTCTGCAGTGATGATTTGTGCCTGATATGCGATTTTCACCTTGGCCTACAGTTTCACGACCTTTTTCAGTTTTATTTCTTGCCAGTATTTGGAAGGTCACAAGTCTGAGTTTGGAAAATTATTGGCCAATGTTGAAACTCCTTCTGGCACACTTTAAGATGATCCATTCAATTTGTGACTTTGACCTAATTTTAAGGAGCGCATGGCCTTCGTATTTGGTCGGCATCTCGAAACGTTATCAACAGATTTGAGCGCTTTTAAGTTTGTTGCATAGTTGTATTCTAGGGGTAGCTGTTAAAATTCACATTGGATTTTAAAAGGTCAAGGTCACTTGGCGATCTGAATAGTTTCAATCTGATTTAATTTCCTAAACACGTCACTTCTCGTCTACTTTTTACCATGTTCGGCTCAAAATATAGGCATTTTAACAACACACATTTTTTGTACATAAAACGTGACCTTTCGGACTTGGTTGGACTCAATGCATAGGGAATGCAATAATGCACAGACCTACGGTTAACAAATGACCTTTTACGGTCATCGTCATCAATCTTAAAAAACCCTCGTTTTGCCAAAACTCGAACAAATTTTATCCGATCTTGTTCAAATTTTGCAAAATGTATCGATGCACATTTTTGTGATTTACATGTCAGCTCTAAAGGTCAAAGGTCAAGGTAATTTGACCTTTTGAAATTTTCATGGAGCCACAAGACGGTCAATTTTAATCCAATTGGAATCATGTTCGCACACAAATTGTAGCTATTTGGACACTGTATAATTCTGTAAATTACATGTGAGCTGTGAAGATCAAGGTTATTTGGTCCTTTGAAATATTCATGCAGCTATAACGCGACCAACTTTCATCCGATTTGGACCATGTTGGGGTCAAATTATAGATATTGTAACACTGCGCAATTTTGTAGTATACATTTGACCTTAAAGGGCAAAGGTCTAGGTTATTTGGCCCTTTTGAATATTCATTGATCCATAATTCGATCAATTTTCATCCGATTTGGACCATGTTGGGGACAAAACTGTAGGTATTGTAACACTGCACAATTTTGTTATGTAGATGTGACTTCTAAAGGTCAAGGTCATTTGGCCCTTTGAATTATTCATTGAGCCATAAATCAATCAATCTACATCCGATTTGGACCATGTTTGGTCTTATAGTAGCTATTGTCATATTGCACAATTTCACAAGTTTACATGTGACCTCTAAAGGTAAAAGGTAAGGGTCATTTGGTCATTTGAAATTTTCATTGAGACATAACTCGGTCAATTTTAATCCCATTTGGATCATCTTGGAAAAAAAACTGTATCTATTGTGACAGTGCACAATTTTGTAATTTACATGTGACTTTAAAGGTCAAAGGTAAGGACCATTTGGCCCTTTAAAAATTATATTGAGCCATAAATTGAAAATTGGTCAATTGTAATCCCATTTGGATCATGTTGGGAATAGTTGTAGCTACTGTCACAAAGCACAAATTTGCAATTTACGTGTGACCTCTGGAGATCAAATTGTTATAAGGTGAGATGACTGAAGGGTACCACGTGGAAGGTTACAGATAATAATCAAAAGAATAGTTTAATCAAATTGTGTTATACCCATTGGTATGCAAACATCTGGTAATTGTGATGTGTACACTTATTGGACATGAAGAAAAGTTAATCAAATAAACATCAGGCAATGGGCTTGACCCCATGTGGCGAACAACTTTGGTAGAAGTTTACGTGATTCCATTTTTATTTGTAGTAAACACTGGTAGTAGTTTTAGAACATCCAAAAGCAAGACAACACTAAATATTCTTAAAATATTTTGCAATTCTAAGTGTCATTGTAAAGCAAACAGCAGATCCGTGATGCTTCAGAAGTGTCTTTGCGCAATTTTGATGCAACTTGTCAAGCAGTGACACATATCTGTAAGGTTTATCTTTTAAATAAAAATGAATTTTAAAAAAATCATTGGAGTGTAACCTATGGTGCAAAAACGTGTTTGAACCCTAGCCTAGGTATGTCGCCTCTACATTTGAAGTGGATCTGCTCTATGGTTTTGGAGGGAGCTACTTATATGTTCATGTGCACGGTTATCCAAAACCAAGCTATTACTCTTCTGACCCATTATGTGAATTAAAAAAAATGTTAAAGCTGAATAAGAAAATAATAACAGCACCCCCTATAGTACAACTTGAGATGTTAGGATGCCAAGCTGCATTCCAGATAAGGTTATGGAAAATCTGTTAAGTAGTTTGTGAGAAAGCAAAATGTTTAAAAACGCATTGTCATTCATACATAATTGGGGGGGGGGGGGGGGAGTCATGGCACCCTGTGGAACAAACTAAGAGCTAGTGGTACCCAAAACTGTTCTTTAAAAATGGGCTCAGCCAATTCAGAGATTTTAATCTTTTAAAAAAACTTGAAGACCCCCACCCAAATCATCTAAAAATTTCAAGTATTAATGCAGCATGACCTAATGAATATACCTTGTACTGACTTAACCAAAGTGCAGCCCCTTCAAGTATAAAGCAATCTGGTCCATGCTTAACAAGAAGTCGAAATCGTAAACTTGTTCCTGCATAATGATGATGCACAGACTGATAAGCTTCCAAAAAGCTGCGCTGCTGACAAGTCAGCTGAGATGAAAGTCGCAAAAACAAAAACCACCAACAGGTGTCACAACAAGTATTCAGAAGTGTTCGTGTGCGATTCCACAGCAATCAGTTCAAAGTCATGAATCCAACACAAATAACTGAAATAAGATTGTTGAAAATCTCAGAAGATATGCATGCCGAATGGATTTGAGGGTAACCTGGTCACTGTTTTTAAAAGGTAAAACTGTTAACTGTTGAGGATGGATACTTTCATTTCTAAATATGATGATAAGTGAATTTTAATTTAATTCATATGAGGAAGGTGATGATTCTGCATTTGACATAGTAAATTACCCTTGCATGTATAAAAATATTCCGCCTGGGCCAGCTTGTGGTGTCCATGTGTCAAGGCTTATTTTTGCCTGAGTATGCATTGATTTTGGCAAGTTTGACTTCCAGTCGATCACTTTAACGTAAAAAGCTTGTGAAACAGGGATTTTCAAAAATAGATTAAAGCAATCGTTTTTGAAGCTTTCTAACAAAAATGAAAATTCATCAAATATTTAATAGTTATGTTTAAAGTGTTACGTAAATGATGTAGTAAATAGGTGAGCCTTGCAGTTTTATCAGACATTTTATACAATTCATGTGAAAGGCAAGGTGATGCTTCAAGTAAAGAGTTTCCAGCATTAACTCGATTTAAGCTGCTACTTACTTCAGTTGGAATCTGTCAGGAGAGAGATGTTTTCCTTCATACTGCAGTTAAAATGTATTTATTTATATAAAAATGATAATTTATTGTTGGAGTGTCTACCTTGGACATCCGGGTTTTGACGGCTTGTTTGTGGTGAATTGTGATTGTGGATGGTTCATGTTTTCTTTGATTTTCAGTGCAGACTCCCTGGCATTGTTGAAAACTGTTTTACGACTCTATTTTTTATAACTGTTATCATTTAATGTTTTCAGTGTGACATTTTTTGAGGTATTATATGAATAATGTATTGCTTGGTTGATATTCAAGTCTTGCTCGTAGGTCTGAGGCTGGTAATGTTCATGGTCTGCAGTGATTGTCAAGATTAGGTCGTTTTCGACTCAGAATGAAGTAAGAACTAGAAGATTGGTACGTAATAGTCTCATATTACGATATACAAAATGATTAAAAACCCACTGGTGTAGCATATTTAGGACATTAATTGCATTCTATATTTAAATGTCAAGTAAGCAATAAGAAAATGTTAGTTTTATCCGTTGCATAGAAATGGTCAATTGACGTACCTTTACATTTTTCTTCCTAATGAATATAAACATCCCACAATTTATCATAAATGGCATTACAAAATTATCAATGCCTTGAAAATAGTAAGCACAGGTAATTTGAGCATGTTCTAAGAAAAGATTTTTCATAAACTTTCAATGCTATTTCTTATTTTTAAAGCACATCCAAAAGAAATTTACAAGTCATTTTCTCATGCTGTGTACACTTCAGCTAAAGATACCTAACTAAAAGACATTTCGTAGAGTGGTTTACACCCTATTTGTCCTTGCAAGCCTTGGCTGCAGGGATCAAACAACACCTAGTAACGCAACCTAATTGCTATTAGGTAATCAGTGAGATAGCACTTTAATCAATAGATGAGCAGCTGTAGTTCAAATTGAACAAACATGTGGTAATCATATTAATTTTCAGAAAATGCTATATTGATTTGACACATTGATCATAAAAAATGGGGGACTGAAAGTGAACTTTGAAAGTACATCTATTTTGTACCATTAAGCAAAGGAACCTGGGCTAGCGGCAGCTGTTCTAGTAATTAAAATATCAAGAGAAAGTGACAAACAAGGTGGCTGAGAGTGTGTGCACAGTGATCAGCGCCTGGCTTCAAACAGTGTTGGACTTGAGTGGGAAAAAGACAAATGGGTATAGAAAGTCTATTTTCTTGGTAGCTGAGGTGTACACATCATGTCCACATTTACTTGGGTTTTCAAATACTTTGTTTCGTCATTTTATTTAATTACAGACTGCTAAAGACAGATGATAAATAGCACGCATGAACTTATCATACTTTTCCGACATTTTCATGACAAACATGAAAGAGAGCTGTCCAGTATGAATATACATTGTGTCATTGTGCTGTAAAATCAGGAATAATAAGGATTAAGACTTGTTTTCAGTTACAGTTATTACTTATTTTATAGTTTTAGTTGTAAAGACTCCTTTTCCTTTTAACAAACTGCTCTTTGCGTATAAAGGCGTAAGCTCTGATGTTAAGAATATATCTTGCTGTTTAATTTGATTGGACCTGTCGAGTGTGTTTTTTGCACACTTTCACATTGAATGACCTCACGGGTGCTTCCAGTGGGTGTACTGAAAGCTAGGTCAATATCCCGAAGTTTAAGGTAGATATACCAGCAAACTTATGACAGTTTTATATACCAATCAACAAATATGAAATGCAGTACGGAGGAAAACATCTCTCTCCTGACTTGCTGACTTGAGACTTGTACCAACAAAAGTTAGTAGTTAAAATCAATTTGATGCTAGCAACTCTTATATATATATATATATATATATATATATATATATATATGAGAGTTGCTAGCATCAAACATGGACATTAAGTGATGATATCCTTTACCACGACTGCTCACATTTCCTGAGTGGAGATTTTAAGGCTGAAGAGGAAAGTACCCACTTCTCCCAATGGGCAACAAAGCAGAAGGCAGCCAAGTCTTGCCCACTTCTTTCCCCTGCCAAGACAGCAAAGTCATCTGTCCAGTCAATGGTTTGAGCAGAGGTGGCAGACCCAGTCTTTCTCTAAGGCGAAGAAGCTGGGATCTCTGTTCTGCAGGAATATCGCATTTATGTGGGAAACCCTTCCAGCAGCTGTTACCCATGTCACCTGAAGGTGTGGACGCAGCTTCCAAGTTAGAGATGCCATTTTCCATTTGTGGATGGAAAGTTTTCGGAACTTTCTGCTGACCTGGCAAGGTCGGGCAATATGCTGGAAAGCAGATGCTCCTGGGAAGGCCTAGTTCAGAAATGGCTGCTGGCAAAGCCAAAGGCGAGGTTCCAGTTGTACCTGACTAACAAGGCTGTGCACAACTTTGCTGCCACAATGGTCCACACTCTAGGAGCATAACACCAAAGATGCAGAGTTTGTTCCCTTGCCCCTATCAACACTTGGTGTTTTGAACAGAATGCACAGATGATGACAATAGCAGGCTCCTTCGTCTAGTGTTCAGGGTTGCCTAATATTTGTCTCCTCCAGCAGGTGCATGATGATCCCCTCGGCACCAGCCTCCACCAAGTGCTAGATGAAAACCTTGCTGGGCCTTGAACAATCTCAACGCTGTGCTGTGGGTCACATGCTCATTGAAGTCATTACACTTGACCGCAATGTAAAGTTGGTGGTCTGTAATGCACTCATCTCAGTGGCCTCCCAATGACGGTAGGCAGAAATGATTGCAAGCTGCCCCTGGATCCAGTGTCCAAGCTGTTTTGTCAGGGGATTATCCCACTCCTCTAGAGGGTGGATAATATGGCCAAAGAGAAGCAGCAGAAGTTTCTTGATGAGGCTTTGCTGTGGAATGTGAAGTTGACCAACGGGTCGTTTTGCTTCCAGGAGCATGCCTTGGCTGGGTGTGGGCCAGAGCAACAGCAGAAGTTGCAGAGTGGGAAGAAGAAGCCAGTAAATAAGGGTGCCCAGCCTTCTAAACTAGGCTCTTCTGGTCCTAAAGGCAACCAGAAGGTGGCACCTTGCCCCTAGGGGCATCCACTGGTCGTCTGACACCTCCGAAGACCCACCGGTCTACAGCCCATCTGTCTTCTTGGCAAGACTGTCTGCAGTTGTCTAGTGTTGTTCGCAGAACAGTGGGATCATATAACAGGTGATGCTTTCATGAGAAAAAGCATCTGGCATGGCTACTTTTTGGAGTTTGCAGGCAACTCCCCTGCACTGTTAGAGGTGCCTTTTCCTTCTGTCTGCTTCACAAGGAGGCAAAATGGAAACTCTTGAATGAAGCCATGCGAATGCTTGTTGACCAACAAGATTATGGGAGCCCAGGCTTTTACAGTCATCTCTTTTTGGAACTGAAAAGAGACAGGGGACACATACAAATCATTAAATTGTAGCACCTCAACTCTTATCTTCTTGTGCAGCAGTTCAAAATAGAAACTCCAGCCACCATCATGGCAGTGATGCAACAGGGTGATTGGGCAACCTTGATAGCTCTGCAAGATTCATATTTGCACTCCAGGCCAAGCTGTCTTGGAAGTTTCAGCTCTCTGTAGTTGACACCAGATATTTTCAGTTTGGTGCTCTTCCATTCGTCCTAGTACTAGCAATGCTGGTCTTTTGAATCTGTGCTTTATATTAGATTTTGTGAATCTGGCAAAGTCCAGTCCGACTCCTGCAAGGGAGTTTGTGTTTCTGGAGATGTAATATTTTATGTTGCTTTCATTTGTCACTCACCATAGGACAGCTGGAAGATACTATTAGCTCTCTTGAAACAGTTCAAGAGGGTGTCTGCCCCGACCATGAGTCAGTGAATCTGCCTCATTGGGACTTAATGTCCATAGACTCTCAGGTCGCTCTGGAAAGGCTTCATCGCTAGCTTATCCAGCTCAGCTTCAGATTTGGCTGGGATCACAAGACCTGTCTCTTGTCTCAGTGTTTTAGAATTCAGCTGTACAATCAGCTGATTCTAAGTTGGTGCTCTTACCAGTTGAATGTGATGCCAGGGCAGTCCCTGGTTCCATTCAACGGGCAGGTGACTCTGTTCACCTATGTATTCCTGCAGGGTTGGAGAGCACATCTGGACTCTGTGACAGCCTCAGGTGAATGGCCTCCTCTGTGGAGGTGGTTGTCCACCAGTTGGCTAGAATTGGAAGTGATTCATCACACCCTTCTCCAGTTTTGGTCACATTTGGAGAACTAACATGTTCTGATCTGGGCCCTTTGGGATCGACTTGATATTAATCTCTTTGCTACCAGGGACAATGACAAGATTGACACCTTTGTGTTCCTGTTCCCAGATGCCATGTCAATTTTGTGGCAGGGGATGTGGGTATATGCATTTCCTTTGACCCACCCTTGCCAAAAGTTTTGCTCAAGATCCAGAAGGAGCAGTGCAAAGTCCTCCTTGGGTGTCCTCATGGTGGCTCGAGAGGGAATGATCGTTGCACCTTGTGGAATTGAGTGCAGAGCATCCTGGGACACGTTATGCAATACATCAGTTGAAAATATTATGGCAGCCCTTAAATGGCAGTCCCATAATACCTTTACATCCTTCTACCTAAGGGACTTGGTAAAAGTGGAAGCCCATCTGTTGGCACTCAAGTGATTCCTGACAGCTGCTGGTCTTAGGGTGTGCTTTACCAAGTCCTTTTAATTCAACACAATTAGAGAGGGCACACCAGGGATCCGGAATAGTTTTGTCTGTTCCATGACTCTCAGGTCAAGAGTGTTTGGTCTAGAATCTGTGGAGGTACCTATCTTCTCCAGTCTGATAGTACATCAGCTAAAATGACCAATGGTGTTGTACTGTGTCCTATGACATTTTTTACAAGGTATAACTATTATTAAGAAAACAGTACTCACCATAGGTCACTAGAATGCGCGCCCAACCATCCCCGCTTTTCAGTTGCTCCTTCACAGTGTAGAAAACTAATTTGTTTATAGAAAAATGATTTGCACATGCTTGCATGTATGCTAGTACATGTTGTTGCCACCAGAAGTGCTGTGTCACGCCACAGTACCTGGTGCTCCATGAGGCAGCATGGTGATGGCGCTGGATCCATGGAATTTTTATCGGAGCTCTTGCAAAGAACCTAAAGTGTGCGGACACCAGCTAAAGAAACCCATGGTGAGCACGGTTTCGTAATAATAGTTCTACACTGAAAAACATTTTTTAACCTTGGCAGCAATTAAATTGTATGCCATGTAGTGATAAGGCTTGTCCTTTGAACAACACTTTGATTTCTCAAGGTATTTTCAATGTGTATGTATGTATGTTAAATATGATTTTTATCATACAAGGTAAGCCTATTTCTTTATTGCCCTGCTTATTTTTTTTTACGAATCTTACTTTAATTCTTCCTTTCTTTCCGTAGTTTTGTTTCCGAAGCATTTCTTTCATCGTCACATAATTCTCTTCAAATCCATGACAATACCTTCAGTAAATGAGCTGTCTTACATGTTGTTGTTGTTTTTTTTAAATTTTTTTTTATTATAACTATTACTATCATAATTCATTCGAAGTGTTATCTATCATGAGAGCAAATGACCAGTTTAATCTCATTTGTCAAGCCAGCTTTTTTGACTGCTTGGTAGCTCTGACAAAGACTGTTGTGAACCACCCTTCTGGGTCAGCATAGGCCTATTAAAGCCGACACAAGATGGTCTGGTTCACCACTTTCATAAACGTGATGAAATATTTGAATACCCCAGAGTGCGACGCCAGGCCGAAGATGACCATATTGCAAGGGTCCCGGTCACTGTCCCTGTACTTTGTCACGAACTCTTTCACGGAACCTTCCAGCGTGGAGTGCATGGATTTTGAGACAAACTTCATTTGGTCAGCTGGGTGAAGGCCTAGTTAAAGGTCTGAAGGGAGCATGCTTGGCAAGACTGATTGGTTGCACAGATCATTCCCTGGGTACTTATGATGTTGATGTCTGGAACCAGCCCGTACTTAAAGGGCATGCCCTTGAACAGACGCTTGTCTAGCTGCTGCAGATCGGGGCTTTTCTCCTTGCTGTCTCCAAAGCGGATATTCTATCCCCAGGTTGTGTTGTATTCCCTCTCTCCTCTCCTGGTAAAACGACCCATCTGTACTGAAAAAAACTGTCGAATGAAGAGTACTCTGACTGGCACAGGTAACGGCAATACGTCTCCACAATGCCTAACGATGATCTGTATTGACGTCTGTTCATAGTCATTGCCAGCTTGTTATCTCTCTTTGGCTATCACACAAAAGCCCATTTTCGCCACTGTCAACGTGTTGACCCCCTCCCTGAATGGGACAGTTGACAGGCACAGATTATTGGTATATCATACTCACCTTCATGGTTTTTTATGAATAAAATTTTAAAAAATACAGTCTATTTCGATTGAGTTTTGGCTCCTGCTCTCCCGTTTTTTAATTTGAAATATTCTCGTCTCTCACTGTCAGAAATATCTTTAATGTTTTTTTCTATTTGTTAGCAGCTTTAACGTATCCAACCAGACAATAAAAATTTCAGTCTAAACGGACGATTAAATAAACTACACAGTAAGTAACTCAGAATCTTAATAAATCGTAGAAATGTATGCCCCTTCACAATATTATCACTGGGCTGTCCAATCAGCACTGGAACATAAAACATATGTAATTATAAGCTCAACATTTTACTATGGGTGTGCTGCAGGACCTGCGATATTTTCAAAAATGGTACCGCTCCCCTTGTTACATCTGAGGATTAAGAACTTGGAAGTTTGACATCTTTAATCAAAACTTTTGTTCTTATTTTAACTGATTTTATTTTATATATGTCCTTGTACCATTGCTATATAGTCGTCATGTATATAAAAACCCATTTCGACAGTGACAACAAGTATGAATAAAACTTAAAGAGGAATACATGAAGTTCTCCTACAAAAATCAAATTTGATAGTATAGATAGAACTTTTTCCATGACACGAGTATGGTGTTCAAACTGTGATTCTCTACTGGCTTGTAGAGGATGTCCATTTCTGAGCACCGGAAGCAGTGTATAAATCCTTTCCTGGGTTTTCAGGTATATATGGGAAATGTGGTACAAGATATCAAACGTGACTGACGTCCAAATTGCAATACCTCAGTCACATTTGCCTCTTCTGCGATGGCACCTTGGTCCACTAGGTGATTTGCTCTGACATAGAATGATTCAAGTACAGTGTTCATATGATGTGCAACTTGCAGTGTGCAAAAAAAAAAAAAAAATAAATAAAAAAAAAACCAAATAAATAAAATAAAATAAAAATCCCACCGCGGAGGCTCTTGGCTCCCGTCAATCAGTAGTACAGCAATACAGGCCAATCTTTCACAATTAGTGCTTGAGGACAGTACCACTGTAATACTAGCCAACAGTGCCTCTGGTATTGGAAAGTTTGTCAGCCATATTCGGTATACTTTATACTTTCCTGCAATATATATATATATATATATATATATATATATATATATATATATATATATATATATATATATATATATATATATATATATATATATATATATATATATATATTTTCGTTGCTCCTTTGATAGTGGTGGACTAACGTATGTACAGTCCAAAAATCTGGGACATCCCTGAATTCAGTACTTGTACTGGATTACATGCAAGGAACTGGGCCGTGGCGTTCATGGCATGCGCACAGACCAGCCTCCTTTGAACTGTTCTTTTTTTAAGAATGGGGATTTGGTACAGTGAGTCTGTACGCTTCCCATTTTCAGCTAGGTGATTGGTGCCAAAGGTTGCTGATTCGAGACTCGGCCGTTCCGTGGTCACAAAGCCTATAGACTGTGACCAGCCACCCCCACACAGACTTGCATGATGGTCTAATGCCATGAGAATCACATTCTTGCAACGAGATTTCTTCTTTCGTGTGTCTGACCCAAATGATTATGCGTTCATCTGGACAACTTGGCAGCGCTAACCGGGTGCAAATCGCACCAGTTATTTGTTGCAGACGTTGCAAAGGAATAAAACATAATTAATTAATAAAAGGTACAAAATTTGACACCGCAATTAAATATCAGTGCCGTGCACATGACGACGATACTTTGCTTATGTCGCGAATTCCACCCGGCAAGCAATTTTGCTTATCAGCCTAATCGGATTCAAATTGATCTTGCAGCAACATCGTATTGGCTTGAACATGTTTTAGTATCGTGTTTACCACAAATATGAAGGACATATGCTTGTCGGAAAAAAGAATTGAGACCACAGAAACTGCAAACGTAGGTGGGTGGCTTTGTGCTTTATTTTGTATATTTTATCTTATTTATTAATTAATTAATTAATTAATTAATTAATTAATTAATTTATTTATTTATTTATTTATTTATTTATTTATTTGTTTATTTATTTATTTATGTATTTTTTATAAAATGGTCGAGGCGTACTTAGCAAACTGATGCGGCGATGCATAAGAATCTCGCCATTATTTTTGCGCCTAAACAGCGACTTCAAACTTTTGTCCGATCAGTGGCGTGACTTAAAAGGTCTCAAAAGCTGCAACTGTAACTCTCACCTACAAAGTCAGGGGATACCCAATATGCATAAAGTTTCCCCTCGCCAAGTACTTTATTTTTCATCAAAGGGAAATACTTGAATTTTTACAGCACTTTTGTGTTGAAAATTGCCTTTATGATGACGCAATGTATGCTTTATTCACTATTTCATTTTGCAGAATTGCTTCTCCTTCGGTGGCCCTTCTCGTCAAGCAGCGCCACTTTCCGTCACAGTTTGACCACACGGGCCAGTGACGTCACGGAAGGGAGCTTCTACACCAACTCCGATTGTAAACATTGACTCGGAGCAGTGAATGTCCGTGTGCTCACGAAGTACTGCATTAAAATCGGATCGGTATGCGAACGGGAAACTGTTCTTTGTTGTCCAGTCTGAACTCATCCACCACGGTGAACCGATTTTGGACGTAGCCATGGGCTACGACAAAGCGGGTCTTAGCTGGTGCAACTAGAACGCAGTCTTTGCCCAGCACTGATCATCCCTAAGCTGCAGGTTGATTTGATTTGATTTGACTTGATCTGGCAAAATCAACATACAGCAAGATAATATAATACAATTATAAAATGATAATACAGAAATCATGTAACAGACGATTGTACAATAATAAAACATGTAAACTAAACATAAAAGATGACACATGAAACTAATGAGGTTGATTTTGCCAGGATGGCTCAAAAAGTCGACACATCAACTTATTTCCATTGGGGTCCTGAATAAATAAATATGTACGAATGTGATGATGAGGTGTATATGTAGACATATGTATGAACATGTTAGAATAAATAAATATAATAAATAAAAAGTGGGATACTCTCTGTGACAGTCTAGTCACTGACAGACTACGGGAATTTTCTTTTTGTTTGAGTTTGGCGCTTTGAAAATATTAAATGTAATCTAAATGAATTGACTCTCCTCTTTTTCTTTTGCCTGTTGAGTTGAAAACTTCTTTATGCCATATTTGAACTGGGGAAGACTATTGCACTATTTTCAATTTTCCGGGACGGCAGTCCATTGTTTAATCGCTGTGTAGTAGAACGTGTGGCTTGTTTGGTTAGTTACCTGTGGCGTAATAAATATGGAAGATCTGTTTTGGTATTGTGGTTGGCTTTCTAACTTGGTGAAATATTGTTCAATGTATTTGGGTGAGGGTCCATTGAATATTTTATATACATGAGACAGTTTAAGTTGAGCCACTCTATCGTTGAAGCTAACTCCAGTAAGTTGCAATTTTCTCCTACTTCAAATGCAAAGTCGATTCATATGAGGCTACACTCTTGTTCCAGATTTTTTTTTGTGTTTGTTTGTTTTTAAAAACCAAATACGCAGGCCATCTTACACGGTTACGCTGCACGATAACACCGGTTACCAGTAGCACTGCTGTGTGGCTTCTGTAAATTCAAGCTGTGGTGAAGTGCTTGTGTATTCCCCTATCTTTTGAAGTTTATGGAATGATGCAGTTGCCATTATCAATCCGTTTAGTCATGTACTGGCGTTACAGATGCTTTACGATGCGACTCCTTACCTCCACGTATTCCAGGCCTTGTTATGAATCACTAATACCATAAAACTAAAAGCCTGCTGCACATGTGCCTGTGATTTCAAGTTCAGCTGCTTTTGAGTTCACATTTACTGATTTACACATTTTTTTTACTGTAACTCAGTGTGTAGCGTATACTACTGGCATTGCCTATTGCCAACCACGCAAGATGGCCTGTCGTAGAGATCAGTCACTGATAAAGGAATTTTCGCACGACTTTGAAAAGCATCCCTTACCATTCTAAACTTCCCAAGCCCCAGCTTTGGTGACCTTCAGCAATGACATAACTGGTCAGTGCTAGGCAAGACTCAGTCACAGTCGCACCGACAAAGACCGGCTTTGTCATAGACCGGTCGTGCCTCTTTCCAGTAAGGATGAATTTCTCTGTGCTTCTCCCTTCCTAACCCTAGATATCTCCCCTTGTCCTCAGCAAGTGTCCCTTCGGAGAAGGACCAGCTAAAACTATGATCCAGCTCATTTTCTGAGTCGCTACCGCTTATACTTTCTCTATTGCCATCCTTCAATATTTACATTCGGCACTTTTCTTACCATAGACAGAATAGGAGAAGAAATGTCGTTCAATTTTCGCTGAACACATTGCATGACAACATGGGAACTACTTTCCCCTGGAGGACAATGCGGGCACTAACTATGTACATAAAACCCGGAATCCATATTCAGCGCTCGAAATTAATAAAAGGCAATGTTTCTGACGACCTCCCCCCCCGCCCAACTTGCGTTGCCACCACGTCCACGACTGTCGCCAGTGACAGTTCAAAGGCGCCCAGCCTTCCTCTTGTTCTAACATCTCTTTGTCCCAGCACCAGTAATCTCTCGCTCACAAACCAAACACTGTCATCCGGTATGATGTCCAGCTCAACTTTCCACAATCGTACATTTAATCTTACTTTCTCTCACTAAACGTTAACGTTAATCCAGCAGTTTCAAAGCATGGCGCTTCTGGTAGCGTGGGCAAATCAACCCTTTCAGGCTCCTTCTGGGTGTCATGACGTGCTTTCAAAATTCAACAAATTTCGTCTTTTTAGGCCATATTACTAAGATAAAAAGAGACTGTATGTACTAAATTCACATTTTGTACAGCTATAAGTGTAATACTACCTGTTTTGATATCAAAATAAATGTATACTGTTATTGGAACTATATTTTATTGTATTCTCATTCAGAAAGCCCACGTGATGGCTCTTCTCATCAGCCACTTTACTCCCACTTGACAAAGATTTATCACCAAGAACTGTGGTTAAATATCACACTATTTAAACTAATTGTTTAATCTAAAATTTAGCTACAAATGTGAATGTAAGTATTGAACGGCGTGTTTGTGTCCTCCATGCCGGGTATGATGACATTGGACCCAGGGGCATATTCCATGAAGCACTTCATGGAATATGCCCCTGGGTCCAATGTCATCATACCCGGCATGGATGACACAAACACGCCGTTCAATTCTTTATTGTATCACATGGCCTCTCTTCCATGACGTCACGATCCAGAGCCCGCTTGATGGGCAGAAACTTGTCAACTTCGGGCCCGTCATGGGCAACAAAGTTCTTTTGCAAATAGTTATCTTGCTGTGTTTATATGGCAAATTGTCGTCACAAAACTGCTATAACATTCCAAGTCCTTCACTCTGAACACAAAACAAATCTTTCGGCGTTTGGGGCCTTTAAGCAGTCCACAAATGATGTACATCCAACAGAATATTTTCCGTTGTGAATAGATTGATTCCAAATATGATCAATTCTCTGTTCTAATTTCTAAACAGAGTATTGCGTGGGGCTTAATTGACCGTTCTATCATAGTGGAAGGGTGGGAGCCAATCGGATGACCAGAATAGCATCGCGTGACTGTGGAAAGTTCCACAACTCACGTAAGGCTGAGCTCCAAACTTACCACCCCAAACCCAAACTCTTCATTGTCGTCTACTACACAGACAATATAGCGAAATTTCAGGAAAATAAGCTTGCCGTTTTCAAAGACCAGATTGAAAATTTTATTGGCATTAAACACTACCTAACGTTAGGATTTCCAGAACATACAAATTACGACATCTCACAAAGATATTGAAACATAAATAACAATAGGAGATATGCATATTAAGTTCACACCCCAAAAGCATACCTGATTGCCTAGTCTCGCTTGGTGAGATATCGTGAGATACGGGTTGGAACCTATGGGGACAAATGCGATACAATGAATATTTTGGAAATACAGAATACTTGTTAAAGGCATATGGATTTTTTTCTTTAATATGGCTCCGAAAGAACTAGAAGAATACCAGTTTGGCACTTGTAAACTTCAATTCTTCAAAAATGCTAATTTCGTGAGAAATAAGTAAATATCGCCTGTTGGTGACAGTGATGCGACCTGCACGTCTACCGTGATCGCCAGGCGTCAAACCCGTGCTTTGTGGCGGGAAATACTGCGTATTGGGTCTAAAACCATGTTCCAGTTGTCAGCGTGGTAGACCCGCGGGAAGGGGGGGGGGGGGGGGGTACTTCCATGTAGGATTGTACTGGGTATGTTGCGCGGTAAAGGCCCTGTTTCCATTACTCCCTGGTTGAGAAGGGCCCCCAAAATGTACACATCTGGATTAGGATACGGGTAACAATTAGGATGCACCAATGCAGCGCTGCTTCAACACATTACATGATTAAGAAAGGGTACCTTTTTACATCTGGTGTAGGATGAAGATAGGTTATTATATTAAAGTGTCCGAGGCACACACCCACCCTGATATTGAGTAAGTGCCCCCTCCCCCCAGGGCGGGGGGGGGGGAGACCTAATTTCTTCTGCAAGTTCAAGGCCATATCACATCTTCTTCTGAGCATGAAAGTTTACATTTCTTCCGCCGACTTCACAACCTGATTTTGACCATAAAAAGGTAAAAATACTTTGCTATTTAGAATTTTACTATGATAGTATGGGAGTCCATCATGTTTGAATGTGTGTAGTTGCGAAACTGTGCACGGAAGGGCATAAGCAAGGATGGGGCGACGGCCTCCGTTGCCCTTCCGTGTAGTGTTGTGCAACTACTCACCTTCAGAAATGATGGGTTCCTTAAACAATGCTCCAGGCTTGCTTAGAATTCAATCATGGGCCGCTTAACACACAAAGTGTAGGGAGCAAACGATAGGCTTAGAATAAATAATAAAAATGTGCCTGTGTTAATACGTGGCCCTCTTTTCTGCATGACACAAGCAAAGGCATAGCAACTGGCTGTCAGGATACACGATTTTTAGGCCTAGCCTGCTGCGAGGGAACCACCATAATGAGTACGGCCTAGAAACCAGGTCCTGCCACCCCGCACCGTCGTTCTTACAGCAGGCTTCTTTAGTAAAATTCTGGGAGGTCCTGTTCATTAATTTGCAACATGAAACAGCTGAACATGACGTAGTAGGTATAATACTTACAGATTATAAGCCCTTGATGTTTTGAGTATCAGTGTTGGGTAGCCTGAATACGTGCGGACTGGAACAGTGGAATTTGTGGGGATTTTGTTCCAATCCCATTATCTCTTAACATAGGCCTCCATACATATTTCTATGCTGTATACCTACGATATTGATGTATTCCGGGCTATCCTGGGGCTGTAGGCTATACAAGAAACCTATATTGCGTGACGCGTGCTTTGCCACAGCATGGTTTTACAGGTAGGACACAAAGCCAAACGTAGATCCAAGTAACAAACAAAGGCAATGTTCACCCACTTTACCAAGCGGGGAACAGCTACTCAGCATATGCTTATTTTTGTGGCTCCCCTTATGCTAATGAATAGGCTGATATCATGACGTGTTCTAGGGGCAGTGGCACGTGTGGGCCTATGTCTGAATTTCTGTCTCCCATTGACACTGTGCTCTTCGATCCATAAGTTCTTTTTTATTTTTGGCGGAAGAAATGAAATTTGTGTTTTGGGTGGTTAGGCCTATACATTTTGAAAAAGAACTGGTGTCTGCAGTCAATGATGAATATTTCTAAGGTTGAGAGGACCGGTGTAAAACCACCAGTTGCCTTTTATGGGTGACTGCCTGTCTCAAGTCAGGAGTGAAATTTGTTTCTTCACATTGGTATTGGAAAAGAAATGTTGATGCTCTGGCAATTCTGAAATCTCTTTGCCGTCATTGTTGGGTTTGGAATTAATGAATATGGATCATGTGTTTCTGTACTATCCAAAAAGTTTTTTTGGTTAAAATACCGAGCAAACTACCGACGCTAGAAGCGTATTCCATGGTCTGGACTTGCCGTTGACTTATAACTACGCCGTACAGGGTAAAATAAATGGATATTCTTTACTCCAGACAGCAGTCCATAAAACACAAAAAGTACAATATACATAGTATAATAAAAATATATTTCAAAAAAGTTAAACCCAGGGGCCTGGTTACACTTCAGCCATCGGCACGTTACAAGTCAAATAAATCGTTCTGATCTGAGTCACGTGCATTAGGCTATGCCAGTGCACCCAGATTGAGGGATTGACCAATAATATACAGGCCTAAAGTTTTGAATCCGATGACAAGATTGCAATGATTTACTAACAAGTAACATGAGCAAATTCTTGGTTCTGGCTCTTGGTGCAGTTTCACCTCAACATTTTCTTTGACTCACCATGGAGAATATGTTGAGAAAAACAAACTTGAACTTTCCGCATTTGCGTACCATACAGCAGATTTGAGGAGGGGGGGGGGGCATTACCCATATTGTAGGGTGGGTATGCTCCACAGAGGGTATGAAACCCAGACCCAATGGCAGCTAATCAATAAGAAAATAGGTGGGTCTTTGGGAGCTGGCATTGATAATGTTCAAGGGTAGAAGTGCACATCCCACAAGGGAAAAAGAGCCGTACTGAAGCTTGAGTACAATTAATGGGGGTCTTTGGGAGCGACAATTTTAATAACATGGGGCCTCTAGGATCGATGGTTCGAAAAAAGGGGGTCTTGGTCTTTGAGAGCGACAAGTGGTCAAAAATAGGGGTCTTTCCCGCGGAGCCTACCCGTAATGCTAAGTAATGGGAGTGCCCCCCCCCCCGGTTTCGAGTACGGTGACAGCCAGTGATTAGTCAATAGTAAAACCAGCCAAGTGGAGGAGACAAGGAGTGATCCTCTGTGTGAACGAGCCATATATATACATACATATATATGTGTGTATATATATATATACATACATGTGTATATATATGTATAAATATTTATGTATATATCCATATATATATATATATATATATATCCATGTACATGCATACATACATACATACATACATACATACATACATACATACATGCATGCGTGTGTGTGTGTGTGTGTGTGTGTGTGTTTACAGGACCGAAGAAATTTGCTCCGGCAAACAAATTACTTTCAGTTTGATCCTCGAGAACAAGGGACTGGGGGAAAGTAATTCTCAGTGACCTTTGCACTCTGGTGCTATGAACAGGATTATCATCCAGTCTGTATTTGCCAGCTCTTCTGAATGATACAGCTATAATCACTGGATAAAATATTTTACCAGCAGATTTCTCGTCAGATCTTTCACTTACGTCACAGACTGAGACCGTTTCCACAACTTGATGACAGCGACTCAGAATGATAGACTTATTATGGGCATAGGGAATCTTAACTTTTTTTCTTTATTTCATTGCAGGGTCAACAGGCCCGGACCAAATAACAGATCCAGTGCAACTGTATATTCAAATACATTAAAACTGGCACATAGGATATGAAAACATATCACGCCTGAACAAATTCAAATGCTTAAGTATACACACAGAGCATCAATTAATTCAAAATCACTTGTAAAAAGGATACTTTCAAATAAACTGGTCAAGAAAAGTAGATGAATTCAAATAAATATTTAATAAGCGATCTTGGGACTGAAAATAGAGTGGTATTTCTAAATTAACTGCGCGGAACATAAAGTGGAATATGTGAAAGAAGGTAAGAACTTCCGCACTTTGCAGAGTTGATACTCTGTAAAATGTTAAATATAAAACCTTTGGCCGCATACATGATTGTGGCAAGTTAAACATTTTACACTCTCTTTCATAACAAACATCTGGGTTAAACAACTTAAATTGTGAAACATAAATACCGTACAAAACTTCTCTGAATATTTTCGAGGTTTGCAGACAGCTATTGGCATTGGTACACCACAAAACAGAACAGGGCTGTAATCTGCTCCTTACCATATTATTTATGTATAAATGTATATATATATATATATATATATATATATATATATATATATATATATATATATATATATGCAAGAAGCTTCAAGTGGAACAATGCCTATATTGCAACATAAGGTGTACCACAAATGTACCTAGTATAATCCTAACCAATAGGCACCAATAAAAATCATTTTCTGTGTCCCATTTACGGCGTATCATATATGTGTAAGCATAGAGTGATTATATACAAATCTATATGAGTATAAAGATGACCAGACTTGGAGGGGGGGGGGGTCTTACATGTGATGACTATATGGACCTCCACGGCTGAACTATTATGTATATATATATATATATATATATATATATATATATATATATATATATATATATATATATATTTTTATATATATATCAGGACTGGCTGAGGAGAAACAGCTGCATGATATCTTTATAAGCCCTTGCATTTTGTAAGGCTTTGTACATATTACTTCAATATGTTTTTTTAAATTGGGATATGAAACGAGTATAGCACCAAGGTCCTTCATGTCTTTCATCCTCTGCAAGATTTGCTCCCCAAGTTTTATGTAACAAAAACTGTAACGTTTTTCTTGTTGGTGAGGGATTTCACATTGCATTTACGAATATTCAGCTGCAATATCCACGATGTGCCCCATCAGTGCAGTGTCTTAAGACCTGCAATTAAAGAAGGTCGCTTATACATGTAATATCCCGAAAAAACTTCAAACTATCCTAATAAATATCAGTCCGACTGTGCTTTAGGACAGCCGAAAGGTCATCTACTAGTATATTAGGCCAAGAGGGCAACCCTGTGACATTCCCGATGCAACATAAGCAAGAGCTGCCACAAAATTAGGGATACACTAATATAAACAGATTAAAAAAGTAACAGATAAGGTCTGCTATACCTTGAGCATCAGGTGCGGATTTGCTTCCATGTGTCCCGTGGTTAGGAACGTTTGGACATTAATATGTGGACACCAAAAACGTTTCGAATTAACATTCATCCTTTATCTTTATCATTTAGTTGGTATATTTGTAGTTCCTTAAAAAAATCCGAGGAGAGAAAAACCAAAGACCACCAAGCATAGATTTATTACAGCTTAGTAAATACATTGCGAGTACGCTACATGCATTTAACAATATTGTTGCAATTCGGCCGATGGTGTACATGAGACTTGAATAAAAAGAACCAGTGGTGGGAAGATCATCAATATCAGAAAAGAAATGTTCCCGATGCAACAATGAATCTGTGAACCGCCTCAAGTTTTTCTTCAATAACATTATAATCGTCCTTTCATTTCCATGAAAAAAAGAAGCTGCTTGCTCAATCAGTAAATTATTTACACCTGGTGTTAGTATGCGGGCATACAGCCTTAAAGTGGTTTTTCCTGAAGGCTATTTAACGGAAACATTTTGAAGAAAAGTGGTGAATATCTTTTTAGATATCGCACATTGGGACGGTGGTGATGGGGCAGCGTTAATTTTGTAACGATGGGAGCTTGGACGACAGTGTTCCAAGCGTAATTGTGTGTAATTGTATTAGAGAAATGGTCACCGTAATCAAATGAATTTGCTTTCAAAACTGCAAAAAGAGTATATTTAATTTAGTCTTGAAGTGGTTCACAGATCGTACATCATGGGTATCTAACAGTAGATCATTCCAGACAGGAATAGATGATGGGAGAAAACAATTTCCAAAACATAAGGACTTGTATCTCATTTGTCTTAAATTATAAGGATTCGGTATATTATGGCTCACGCTATTTCTATGTTCCCTGGGAAATATGTCAGATTGATAAGCTGGGACCTGTTTGCAGAATATTTTATAATCAAAAATAAGCTTGAATCATGTCCTGGTTGCCAATTGCCAGGCCTTTCAATGCAGTTTTTTCCACAAGAGTATACTTTGGAAACACTCTTAGTTTATCTCTTTTAAAACAACATCATGCCATTAGCTACATGTCTAAAACACATCGAATTTTATAATCATGTTGTTTGGATTCAGGTTGATGGTCATGTTAGGCCTTGGGGCTTTTTTGATGGATTGATGTTGGTGTAAGTGTCACTTTGTGGACTTGTATCGATGATGATCATTGCTGAGATGGTGGTGCAACTAGCATTTTTTAAATGCCGAACTTTATTGATATTTTCAACAAATTTGGAACCTGTGCTTACAAATTCTAAAGTGTAGTGCAGATTATGGTCGCTTTTCATGAATTGTACGGTCGTATATGTATACGAATGATGAACCCGTTGAAACCAATTTACTGCAATATGCCTATATTTTTAAACAATTTTTTGCATTGGTGTCATGTCAAAACTAGACAGAGCTTTTTGACCCTATGGACCTTTGGATGTACGTTTTGGACTCTTTTGGATACAGGCAAACTATAAAATTTATGTGATTGAGCTTAACATACCAAGGAACATTGCCTTTGGTCGGAATTGACTTGGATTTCTTCATTAGAGCTACGGTTTGGATATGGTAAAGACACTTTTTAATTTGATTATACCGCAGTACTCCTGTGCAGATACGTGTAGCTTCAAATTGAACATACTATAAGATCTATCTAATCCTGCAGTACAATTGTCAAAGAAAGCACCTTTATTCAAGTATTGACCTAACCCGAGTTGTATATAGTGCAAGAAGAGCTTTTTTGGGATAGTATGTAGATAAGTATTTGCTGTAATACCTGGTGCTCACTTGCCTTGTTAATCATACAAGTGATATGCGTATCCCGCTTGAAGTTAGCAGAGATCTATATACCCAGATGAGTGTGAACGGTCACTTCCGATATAGTGGCTTCGTGCACGTAAACAGTAGGGTCATTAACTTAATTGCGTCTGCTAGAAAATAAGAAGGCAATCAATTTTACATTATTAAATGTAATTTGATCAATGTGTTTTATGCTTTTTCATACAAAACAGGTAGATAATTGGCTCAAATTGTTTACAAAAAAAAAACTGGTATACATTGATAACTTTCCAGTAATACAGGGAAGTGTGCCATATGAAAGGATTATGGTGCTTTAATGTTGAATTACTACTGACGACAATGGTATCCCTTGTGCTGGTATCCTTCAATGGTATGATGGTGTTAGGTCGACGTGTAACTTGGGTGTTGCCATGTAGGAAGTCAATTTCTTAGTTTTATTCCAATCCGTGTCAAAATCCAACAAACGGCTGTGCTTGTATATGCGCTAACAATTGATTTCTTTATTCTTTTACACGCCAATTTTGATAGTCCCTAGCGCTAATTGGATTAACGATCTAGTGCTATTCTGGTATTCAAATGCCTTTTAATGATGTCTTTTTTAAGTTCAGGGAGAACAGAATATATTTACAGAGAGTATGGTAGTCAAATACAGTTTGATGGGAGAAAATACCCTGATACAAAGGTTTATCCACCGTTAGTAAGTACCTTTCGTTATTACGTAACCTTCTTCCTACTACATTTTGTTTTAATGCAACCTTTTGCATTCTTGGCCCATTTCAGCTTTGTAGAATTACGTGATCTTGATGGAAAATTATTTAAGACAACAAACGAAGTACATGCCACCTCTATAAAAAATTGTACCATCAATACCAAAATTCAATTTCAGTTCATAAGGTATGTTCAAAGAAGAAGACGATAAGGACTTGCAGCTCTCAACCTTTTCTCCAGGCAAGCTCATGATATTGCATAGATGGGATGTACCTGTAACTGTCTACCTGTGTTGTGGACAAGCTTGTCATATGCCAAAGACACAACACGGAAAACGAACGCTAGTCAGATTGACAAACAGTATTAATTTTATGATAGTGTCATTTCTTTTCTTAGTCATCTTGACTAGTTACATATAATATTCAAAACGTGTCAAGTTGACCAGGAATAGCTGCTAATATAATGACTAGTTTTTCGGCGGGGGGGGGGGTGCATTACGTAATGATAATGGCTCCCACACACTAGCCATCTAAACAAGATTTCCTGTGACAACCTTAGATTAAACAGTGTCATTACCATATCCAAACCGTAGTCCTAATGAAACACATCCAAGTCAATTCCGACCAAAGGCAATGTTCTTTGGCATGTATAGCTGAAACACATAAATTTGAAGTTCGTATTTACCCAACACAGACCAAAACGTATATGCGAAGGTCCATAGGGTCAAAAAACACATGTCCAGATTTAACATGACAGAATGCAAAAATGTTTTGCTTAAAATTATAGGCCTATTTCAGTAATTTGGCTTGAACAGTTGCATCATACAAATTCAATGTTACACGCGCTATTTATGATATCATACAGAATAACATCAAAAAGCCTCTTTTCGCACATTTTCCTTGACAATCGTGGAAGTGTTGCAACGTTGCAAATTAGGCTGTTGGAGACCCAGTTGGATTTAAATTCATGTGCATATGACCTTAAGCTCTGTGATCAAAGAGGCCAAATGTATAATGCATTTCCAAATCTTTTGGCTTTTTAAAACGCCTAATGGCCAAATGATACCATATTCACATATACTTGGAAAACAACTAGCATATTGTTTGTACGAATGCAGAAATCGTAGTTATTTTAGCACCTAAATATTCCTTAAGACAAAATAAAAAAATGTCGTATTTACCACAACGTATACAGAGTTTGGTATCAGAGTAAAAATACATTGAACATACTAAGCTGATATCTATATCACATGGGATGCTAGTTTCTCTGGTGTACCGAAAAGTAGTGTTCTTCATCATAATCATTGTCACTCAGCAAGCTTAAAAAAGGACGTAAAAAAGTTGCTGATATCTCATTGAATGAACTATCCTATCATGAGTAAGGAAGGCATTTAAAGGCTGCAAAAAATTAGCGTTTAGGGAAAACTTGTGTATTCATGGTCATTAGTTGCAATAAGATATATCCCAAAGCAGGGACCACTACACGTAACTCCTACAGCAATGCCTCAAACTTCATGAAGAAATGTTCCACATTTAACTGGTCCTTAGTGCTATTTGCTCCATGTTGTTGCACCCTTATTGAGAGACCTTCTCGGACATGCCCTTCGAGTGGTCTCTCAATTCAGGGACAATGTTTTAAACAGTACATAACTACATACATGTTTTGTATGCTGATTTCCAAGACTTTTCTTAGCTCACATTCATACTCATACAGCATATATGAACTGCTTTCAAGCTATCATTATTCTTGACAGAGAAATATTAAACATGCTACCTAACAATATTCATAATGCTACATTCATTCACAAAACAACATTAAAAGTCAATTCCATCATTCGAACATTTTTGTATGTTGTCGTACTTTCAAACCTTCAAACGTGTCAGAAAATGCCAAGATTATCAGAGAAGACATTTTAACAAATTTCTACTCATTTTAAAAAATGTCAGCTGAGCTTAAGGTTTGTCCTCTTTTACTCAGCTAAGGAAATGTGTTCTTCCTTGCTTCGTGCATATATGTTGAATTGTTAGTGTGCCTTGACGCAGTTCTGAATAATGATGGAAAAAGTATTACAATTTTCTTTCAATATTGCTCTCACAGTCAATACTGAAAGGTGTTAAAAGATCATGGCCTGGGACACAGTAATGGGATAGATGTGAATAACACCAAGTGACAGATTCACTGCCATTGTATGACTGGTGGTTTGTCAGTGTTCATTACTGGACAAAATTTAATGGGCACCAATAAATACATGTAGGTATCCTACTGCAGATCTTAATTTACTCTGTAAAATATCAGGGGGTACAGGTGGGTAGCCATAAATCATATCTGCATTCAAAGTTCCAATAAATTCTTGGGCACTTCGTACCCTTTAATCCTACACTGGTCGGACGCTTCCCAAGACCCTTCCACAGAATCAAAACTGATTTATGTCAGCTTGTGTACACCAGCTGAACCTCAATTTACACAACTTTGATGTAGTTTTTAATACACTTTTAATAGAAGAGTGAAAAAGATAGTCAATATGACTAACGTCAACAAAACATCATGGTAATTACTAGTACTTTTATTGTGTCACTTGAATTACTTAGCCGAAAGAAGGGAGATCACAACTTAAAAGCAATAAACGTGTTTGTAATTCACCTGTTAATAAAAGGTTATGCACACTTGCTTTTTTGCGACACTTTTGAGCGATAACATGAGAATGTTGATCATTTGTGTACATACTCTTTGGAGTAGAGCCTATGGAACACTTTGGAAATTCTTCAAATCATGATACCTTGTGGTACTCCTAAAACCTAAATGTAAAAGAACAAAAAATGATAAAATAAAAAAAAAAAAAACCCAGTTTTTTAAAAAATAAATTACCTGCCGTTTCCATCCCACGTTGCTGCTGGGCGGGGCAGTTACCTCCAAGGTTTGATGTCCTGAAGTGGCTCAAATTATCTTCTGGACCAGTTGCCGCCCGCCGAGTGCGCATGCGTACTTAGATGGTGCGTCCAAGTCTACGGTGCCAAAAATCTAGTCAACACAACTACAAAACTTTGTGTCGACCTTGGATGATTAAGTACTAATATTAACTGGTCATTAACATTAACTAAGCTTGTGACATGCCAGAATCCTGTTTTATGTATTGTGTGTCTACCCATGGGCGAATCCCAGTATGCATACACGACAACCTTAAAATATGTTCAGTACTTACCCACCTTAACATTTGCTTGTTTGGTTGGTTCTAACTAGCCAGAAACCATTTATCATAAATACAGAGCTGCATTATCATTAAGTTTACACAAACGACTGACAGCAGATTCGGGATTTTTTTCTCAGGGAGAAGCACCGTTGTAAACAATGATTGCACTGCACTCACGCATCAGCAAAAAAGGATAATTGTGCATTGTTTATTCTGTTGGAGCACACAGTGATATATTTTATAATCTATTTTTGTGCAAAGAATCTTTATAGGTCACCTTGAATTAAAACTTTTTCCCTAAATTTCACCAAATGTTAGAGCTCGTGTTAGTGAAATCGGTCACGTGCTGGAAATTACTCTCCAATTTGAGCGCAAATCTATACAAACTAGCACCCAACCAATTACAGTGGAATCTCCCTATTTAAACGACATAAGGGACTGGAAATCTGGTCTTAATAGGGAGTGTGCTTAATGAGGATATAATTTCAGTAAGGATGTACAACAACGGCCCCTGTGAATTGGTGGTCTAAATATAGAAAAGGTCTCTTTATGGAGGTGATCCTAACTGGTGGTCTACTGTATCTTATAACACAGGGACTTTCTTATGGTATATGGTTATCTATAACGCATTTGACCATAATTTATTTTATGTTAATAATCGGCTATTTAAGCATGGTTTAAAGCGTCAGCTTTGCATCAACTGAATAGAAATCTGTAATGCCGCAAACAAATTCATAAATAAATACCATTTCACCCGGGCTTTTGACTGTGAACACATTTTCGTCCCAATGTTATGGAAATTACAAATTGTTATTTGTAAACATTTTGACAACAAATGTTTGGCATAGTCAACCGGCAGAGTAGTAAGGTTTTTACCGACCTTGCTACGAAGATTACAAAATTGATTGTAATTGATACTGTTGCCAGCGTGTGCCAAATATAAAACAACGTCGACGTCACTAGAGGTTAGAATGACAGAAATATGAATAATGTGTCAACTGGAAATTATAGGTATCATTACATTTACTTGATCAGTCAGTGATACATTGCCAAAGATTGTGCAATAATCATAAAGAGTACATTTCTTGAAATCATAAGTTAACTGTTAACATTCAGCGAGGCTATTGGTTTTGCATTTTCAAGCAGGTATAATTTCGCCCATATGCCTCAAGTTAGGTATGCCCGTTGGCTGTGCTGCGGGGCACCATAAAAGCTTGGCTGCAAAAAGAAAATATGATTTTGCAAGGTGTTTTGGGGATATGTAAAAACAAGCAAACAGAAAATAACTGGGAAATTAAATATGGATTGACCGTGTGCTTTTTCCAGCCTTTTGTACGTGATGCAAAAAGTTTGGTGACTGTGTGAACGGAAGTGGTGTTTTAATTTTTTGCTGAGTCTTTAAATTGTAATTTGTTTCTATGATTTTTCAATTTATGCAATTTTTTATTGCTCTATACAATTCTATGTAGAAGTTTAGTTTGAAGCGTATTTCTCAGGAAATTGTCGCTAAGTTAAAATATCGAAACCATGCTTTCTGTTGAATTTCACAGTTATGTTCCTTATTCCATTTTCTTATTTTGTTCAATTTTCTTAAATTTTTGGAAATAGTTTATTTTGTCTTGCTTGTCTTTTTCTGGTGTAAATTTCTACTCCTAAAAGAACTACAGGGTCAATTGTCCAATTCATTTTCACATTTTCAGCAAATGTTACATTTGATCTTTTTATTCTTCCAATTCATATCACTACTGTTTTATCAAAATTATGTTTAAGCCAGACATAACTTAAAATTGTTTCAGTAAATGGTATAAATTACGCAAATTATGCTCATTGGCAAGAAGAGTGAAAGAAGTGCCATCTGCATATTGAAAGGTTTGATATTATCTCTCATCTACTGTTATTCCTGCTATAGCTTTGTTTTCTCGATTCGCACTGGTCAAGATTGCGACACACAAAATAAAGAAATACGGGTAGATAGGGCATTCTTGAAGGACGCCTTTCCACCATTAAAACCCCCCAGAGGCCCAACCTTTATAAATGATGCAATTTTTGTTGTCTATATACACACCTTTCATCCACCTTTGTATTGACTGATCAAAATTAAAATATTCTGAACACTTTTGAATAAATTTCCACTCTAAACACTTAAATGCCATTTTCAAAATCTATAATCATACGAAGGGCTGATATATCTGTTTTCATCAACGAATTCCATAAAATTGATAATCTTTTTTATATTTTCCCCAATGTATCTGTTTGTTTCAAAAAGCCAGTCGATGCATTTTGCTGCTAATTTGAAATCTTGGTTTAAAAAAAAAAGGTGGGGATTGAGACACGCGCAACGGTCCGGCGACTTTGATATTGCATTGATAAACTATGTGTCACATTTCACCAACAAAGCCACACAATTTATTTTTTGTACAGATACTTAGATTTGTTACAAACAAGGTTCATATGGATACGATTATTGTCAAAGATTTTATAAGCTGGTTTACAGGAGGGTATCAGATTGCTTATTTTGTCAGCATTTCTTTAAACGATAATGGATGGAAAAGTGTATTATATATGTAAGATTATTATTTAAACCAATATGTAGGAATCGTATTTTTACGAACAAAATACATAATTACAGAAATATTGAATTATTTTATCATAATTCTAATCATCACCAGTCATTAATTTTTTTGAGCTACTGAAGTTTCGTAAGGAGGCATCTGACGAAACACACACACACACACACACACACACACACACACACACAAAAGAAAATTGGCGTTGAAAGATTTGAAGCCCTTTCACCCACATCATTGGCCGTAATGACAATATTGCATTCCAAGCCAGATCGGTTTTGATTGCGATTCTTCAAAAACTGTAAAGTTTCCAGCATACAATGATGTTAATAGCTGTTTACCCAAATGACATCAAGGGCAGCCGTACTTGCAAGCCTGTCCCTGTGGTTTCACATGCTACAGTGACAGCTTCAAAGGGTACTCGAAAGCGGATTAGCCACATTACCCGAAGGTACTCTCACCTTGACCTTAGCAACAAAGTTTGCAAGTGGCGCTGCTTGAACATGATGGGCTTGCAGTATAACAACTTTTCAGTGAGAAGAGTGCGCACCAGACAGGAGTTGCTCATTCATTTCGCCTCATCTTGGATCAAAGAGCAGCATGTCAATATTAGTGGCATGGATGAGGCTTTGCCATTCAGTGTCTGGGACTGCTTATGATCATACCGGCAAAAAACAACATAAATCAGGGAAGAAAACAGGAAATGAAGCACTCGGACAGCAATGTACCAAAAAAGAAAGTTGACGACCAGGCACACGTTGTGATGGGTGTGTGGGTATGTGATGCTGGAGTTTCATTTTTTCCTTATTTTTAAAAATTAAATTTACAATCGCCATTCTAAGCAAGTTGACCTTGGATGCCATTCTGTCCAGCTGTCTCATATCTTTCACTGGAAATGACAGGTAAACAGCTCCTTAGCTTGACGGTGTTGGCAATTTGTCTTGCTTTGTGTCTGTACTTTTAGCATTATGTATTTTGCGAAATAAGGTATAGGATTGCTTGAGAGAGAGAGAGAGAGAGAGAGAGAGAGAGAGAGAGAGAGAGAGAGACAGACAGACAGACAGACAGACAGACAGACAGAGATGATTGTGTTGCAAACTTTTACATGTAATGTTCTGTATTCATCCTACTTAATGCCTCTGCCCCTGCCCCAGCTGATTTAACCACTGATGCATTCTGGCCATTTGACTGATTAGCATGCAACGCTTTGTCCTCAAATTACATTGAATAGTACTTATTGTGCACAGGAATAGGACATGCCATGCCCAAAAAGGGTGCATATCACAGCTGATCAGCTGGAATTTACAAGCTGTTTCACCAAAATCTCTGGAAAATATTGTGTGTAAGTTTTACATGCTATTTTTCAACCCTTAACATTAAAAGTTAAATGCCTGTGTTAAAAAAAGTAAAAAGTTTCAAAGTAATTTATAAATATACCAGAATGATCGCACCATTACAAGTACAATGTACATGATAGCAGTTTGAGATATGATATGCCATGCACAAGAAGGGAACATATCACAGCTGATTAGCTGCTTTACCAAACTCTCAGGTAAATATTGTGTGTATGTTTTACATGCAATTTTTTCAACCCTTAATCTTTTAAAGTTTAATGCCTGTGTCAAAATAAAAAATAAAAAATTCGAAAGTATCCAATGAAGATACCAGAATAATCACCCCATTACAAATGAGATAAAACGCAGATATCTTTTCAGGATGGTCCAACATTTCCCCCCTAATAAGCAAATGCACTGGGAGTTGTTTTTCCCCGCTCTCTTCTAGCTAGGTAGACCCAAGGGTGTATACATGGCAAGGTAATCTGTTATTCTTTAGCTACAGAGACGAGTCCCGTCTTCAACGGTACTGGACTGGCTTTTCAAGAGGTGTCTGTGAAGGAACAGGCAACATCCATGCCAGATACTTGCCAAGTGTGTTTAATACCTGTTTGGAAATGATGAGAGAGAGAGAGAGAGAGAGAGAGAGAGAGAGAGAGAGAGAGAGAGAGAGAGAGAGAGAGAGAGACAGACAGACAGAGAGAGAGAGAGAGAGAGAGACAGAGAGAGAGAGAGAGAGAGAGAGAGAGATGGCAATTCCAACCGTGGTCTATTTGTTCAGAAATGTGTATATTGCCAAAGTTTTCATGCTATTCCATGTACAATCAGACCTTGCCTGTCAACGTATGCTACTTTGTATTTACACAAGGAGCAGAACTTGAATTTGCCCCCAACTATTTCTTAAATCCTCTTTCCAGAAGTAAACAATATGAACAACAGATTACAGAGGGACAGCGATGTCGTGTTGTATGCACGTTCCATGTTGCAATACCCGATGGGCGGTCTTTATAGATCATGATCATTATTAGGTGATAACTGAAACAACAGTCCCGTTACTGACAAACGAACATCACTGCCAGGATGAATTAGAATAAAAAAAAAATGTTAAAAAAACACGAAATCATTACATGTGTTGAGAATCCATTAGTTTCAACGTTGTTTCGGTGATAAGATTATGTATTGTTAAATATGAATAACCTACTCTATTGGTTTCCTAGAGTAGTCCTTTGATCAAACTAGGTGCCTTATAGAATACACCATGAGCAAGGCGATAATGTTACAGGTCGGATGCATGGGTATTTAGTCCTTGTCTGAAAAGACGAACTGTTTTTGTTTACATTTTTTTTATCTGACAGTAGAACACGCACTTCAATCGCCATTCAAGAATAACACAAAGTGAGTCTGTTTTGCAGGCAAGAAAGTTTACAATTACCTCAGGGCTGAGTTGAACAAGGCATGGGACATTTAGAGCAGAGGTTATTTTTCGTGGCTTCGGCTTCAGTGTGGGGATGCAAGGTTGTCAGGAGTGCTAATCATGTTCCCTTTTCAATCCCTACCTTTTTCTTTCCCTCCCTCATCTCCCAAACTTTCCTACCCCCTTCTCTCTCTTTCTTTCTTTTTTGTTGTTGTTGTTGTTGTTGTTGTTGTTGTTGTTGTTGTTGTTGTTGTTTTCAGTGCAATAATACAATACTTTGATGCATACCAATACCAGGCGAAACTGACCAAGTGACTATCAGTGGCAGACACTGCCAACTAGCCTGTTAAGATGTTTTTTTTCCTACCACAAATTTAAGTACGTAAGAAACAATTTACCACTGTTAGGAAATTATTCCATCAGTTTATGTAAGATAAAAAAACTTCAACTTGACAAGTTGTTTTCCACTTTAAACATACAAGAATGTACCACATTTAGCCGGTACTTAGCATGTACCCACGACTGTGAGTACCAGTCAAAACTCCCTGGAAGTAGCTACTCCCCTTTGGCGACACAGCTGAACATTGGTGATAGAGGGGGCACCATTGCAGTGGGGGGTGTATGCTTCATACAAATTTAATTCAAGGTTTATATTTTTATGCTGGTTTTCAGCACATTATCCATGCATAGTCCTATTCTGAAGATGGTACACACATTTGAGATGACAAATCAGGAAAAAGCAAAAGCATGCCTCACAACTTCGATCCATTTCACACTTGATGTGTGCCGTGGGTCACCTATCCATTCTCTTAAGTCCGTCGAGGCAGTCACAGCAACAGCACATTTTCATACTGATACAAGCAAAAACTAAGCATTTCAAATTGTTACAAATTTGAAGGCATGCGTAATTATTCAGACTGAATCAAGTGTCTATTTTTAAAGTTCACATTGTATTTATCTATAGAAAGGGAGTGTAGGAGTGTAGCATTAGTGGGGTTTCTCGATCGTTCTGCATATTTTGCTACCAAATAGTAAAGCAACTAGGTTATGGATTAACAATAAACCAATAAAGTGATGGTCATGATCTTGTCAAGCAATTTATACAAGAATCACTAGCAGCACACCTGAAAGCTTACAGTCGATTGCTTGTCGTTGCTACGGCATGGGTTGTTGAAAGCAGGCGACTGCTATCCAAACTTTGGTGGATCATTTGAAACACGTTTTTCAACAGACATGCACATGCTCGAGCCAGGTAAAACGTGGCCATGTTTTTCTCACTTTTCATCGCATAAAATTTGCTTTTTAGGGAGCCGTGAATCTTCATGAAAATGAAAAAAATGTGTAAAGCCATGATTTTGACGTCTTGGCTAAATGTCCTCTGTTACCTTAAAATAGAGCTAGGTCTCAAGTAGGATATTTTTAATCGCTTTTTTTAGTGGTAAGAGTGATTTGCTTTTGGTAAAAGTGACATATTCCATGCCTCTGGGGAAGAGATAATATGCCACTGTTATATGCAGTATATAGTGCCTTTAACAAAACCATTTTACACTCATCCCATAACATTTATAAAATTCAACTGGATATTCATCTGAACCTGGAAATTTATTGTTTGATGTACTTTTGATCCAATTAAAAGCTCATATTCCATTTAGTTCTCCTTTGCAGTGACCTATCCTGTTCATAAAAATTTGGGAACTTCACATTATTCAGGAAAGTTTCAATGGCTGCTCTGCTCTGTAAATGTATCTTTTATTTTACTTTTGTTTAAGTGTTCATAAAAATTCTAAAAATTGGAACAGATAAAAGCTTTTAAGATCTCAGTAGTATCTTGTTGGTTTGTGGAACAAAGTTCTCCTCTTTCAGTTGTATGTGCCGTTGCTTCCTACTCTTTATCTAGTTATTTGTACATTATTTACAAATACGATGTCTATGAATGGAGCAACATAAAACGTGTTCTCACATTTAGAAAAGAATTCTGTGAACCTATTGCAGATGGCTCTGTGACTTTAATCGTACCATCTTGCTGTACAGATGACATTGAAGTTAATTTATGTGTGTTGCTTATAGTGCATTGTTTATAATAAAATTATAATGATGGTTTATATGGAATGTTTATAATAAAATTATGATTATAGTGTACATCATAAGACAATGATCCAGCGCTCTTTCATATGTGTATCTGAACTATTGTCCCTTAGTACAAATGTTCTCAAACGCACACACGAATGCATTGTGCACTGTATTTAGACCAAGTGTAAAGTGGGGGCATTTTCCTGCTCCAACGTTTTGTAAACTTGGCAAAACAAAAATCCATTTCCAATGCAGGGTGATAAAGGGGTACATTCTGTATAAGATTTTGCCAACCCTTGTTGTTTCATTCGGCAGCGAATAGTAAATAGATGGAACTACTTGTCTTTCAGCAAACTTAAATTACGATCTTTCAATAGTTTGGTGTAGTTGATTTCCTTACGAATCTTAAGGATGTATTTCGGCTTAGCGCAAGTGCTTTTCAAATTGGCCATAAAACACACTTAACTAAAAATAAGTCCACCCAAAAATCATTTTTTAAAAGTAAATAGAGCGGAACATTGTGCTTTGTGCCAAATAAAATGCACTTTAATCTATCACATGTGATAAGAGACCGGACCTGCAACATCTGGTGTCAAAGACTCCTTTACTTTAAAATATATTCTACTTTCATTATATTGTGTAGTGGTGATCTGTCACTCAATACTCCTACTTTTCCCAAGCCAAAGCAAGAAAGCTAACTGTATGCATATGTTTCAGTTTATAAAATACAAACACTATTATGATCATATCTATAAGCTTGTTCCTCTACTATCCTCAGTATTCACATTATCTTAAGTTGAAGCGAAAGCTCGTGTCATTTGTGTCACTTGTCGCGTGTCTATATCGCAATTATGTTAAGTGAACGTACATTTTTTTTTTTTTTTTACAATTTTCAGTTTGGAGTGGATTCAACTTTTTTTTAAAATTAAAAAAAGTAAATACAAAAAGCGGGTGTAACTTTTGGCAAATTTCCTTTGTGTGGTTTTTCGGGCTGTTTAAAATTGTTTTGTGTTAAAGGATTCTGTAGAAATTACAGTCGTTTAGTTTGTATCGCCTTCCAAATGTGCAGTGAGTGTATTTTATATGGTCTGACATCGCGTTTTTAAACAAGCCAAAGGGCATAATAAAAGATTTGGAATTATGGTGACTATTAGAAAAATTACAATTTGTTAATAACTGCAACCTGGGATGCCATGTTTATTGGTGGTGAACCACATTTTGTAAAAGTGTCTCTTCTTTTCTGAGTTATGCAGATTCTGACTTTGTTCCCAGCAAAGTCACTGTCAGACTGAGTGACAAGCACTTTGTGACAAATAAAATGTACTTTAACCTATCACATGTCATAAGAAACCGGACCTGCAACATCTGGCGCTGAAGACTCCTTTGCTTTAAAATACATATTACTTTCATTAGATTATGCAGTGGTGACTTGTCACTCAATTTTCCTACTTTTCCCAAGCCAAAGCGAGGAAGCTAACTTTATGCGTGTGTTTCAGTTTAAAAAACATAATCACCATTATGATCATATCTATAAGCTTGTTCCTCTACTATGCTCAGTATTCACATTATCTTAAGTTACAGTGAAAACTCCTTATAATGATACCATCTGTTCCGTAAGAAATGTGTCGGATAACTGAATATGTCAGATAAATGAGTCACTGAAAAAAGGAAATAAACCTTCCCATGAAAACATGTGTCATTATATTGAATATGTCGGATATCTGAGTGTCGTTACAATGTGGTTTCACTGTAATGTATTGAAGACATTTATAATCACTTTACTTCGAATTCATGAACACAAATAATTTGGCGCCAATATATCTTGCACCTTATACTGCGGCTAGTAACATAAATAATATGCACAACGGAACTTTGTCTCGTTTGAATCGGGTCAAGTATTTCTTTCATTCATTCAAATGCCGTGGAATGTATGCAAACGTCATTCATTGGCAACATTCTGGAATATGCCTTGCGTGCCTTTTTTTAATTTTCTTTTTGTTTGTTTGTCCAATTTTTGTTGGTGTAAATTACTCACAAAAATGGGTGGAAACATTTGGTGGAGATCAGATCCAGCTAACCACGTTCCCAATAGGTCTGAAGGGAACCATACGGTTTGGGAGGAGTGAAAAGGGAAGGAAAAAAAGCAAAACTGCAAAAATTCTTGAAGTGTAAAAAAAATAATAATTGCACTGCCATCTATTGAACAAATTACAAAAAAAAAAAAAAAAATACACAGTCATCTTTAAAACAAATTGAGGGCTATGGCTCCCCAGAGGTGCCCAGTGAATTTCAAAGCAGTTGGCCAGGAGGTTGGGGAGAATAACCTTTGAACCATTTCACAAAAGTGATAAATAAAAATAAACAAAAAAAATAATGATAAATGAAAAGTCTTAAAACAACTGGTGCATCACAATTAAAATAATCATAGCAGAGATCTACCTAAAGGACATCCCCACAAAGTTTGAATTGAATGTGGCACACGGTTTTTCCAAAATGTAAATTAACATTGCAATCCCCATTGTCCTACATCCTAGTCAAGATGAATACATGAATTTACCCGACAAGTTCCCGAATTAAATAAATCATTTAAAATTAGAAACAAATGAATGTGCACCAAGCGATAGGTTTTCTTGATCCCCCTTACGAACACAATATGAGTTGATGGCTTTTGAGAAGACCCCCCTCCAAAAAACAAACAAACAAACAAACATACAAACAAACAAACCAAAAGGTAAAACAAAAAACAAACAAACAAAAACAATCAAACAAACAAAACAAAAAACAAAAAACCAAAACAAAAAAAAAAAAAAAAAAAAAAAAAAAAAAAAAAAAAAAAACAAAAAAAAAAAAAAAAGCAAGAACAGACAAAACTTTGATCATAAGAGGACTGTGGCAGTTCTGTGCTCAGCTGACATGTAGATATACCTATGCGATTTTTGAAAGTTTTGCACAAAAAGAACAACAGATTTGTAAAAAAAAAATCCACTGAAGCAAACCCATTTTAAGAAATCTAGTAAAAACCCAACCAAGGAACATTGCCACCAAGTCAATCTGTATGACGCTTTCTCAGAAGAAGTCGAAAATGTGAATTAGCATTTGAAAGTCTATTGACTTACATGATAAACAATAGGAAAGGTGCATTTACCAATGAGTACCCGAATTGAAAAAAATATATATGGTTAAAAATAAGGAATCCACAGTATTACCACGGAGTGAGCAACTTTGTTTGACCCTTCTACAAGGACCACATCCACCACGTTTCAGCTTAATCAAAATTACGGTTCTGGAGAGGTCAAAAATAGCAAAAACTGACACAAGAGCATAAAAAATAAAAACAAATCTTTGTGCCACAAAGTAAGTGAACACATAAAGAACTAGAAGTTCCTAGAAGTGTTCCTGTGTGATGTCAAAGCAATTAGGTGAGCGGTTTCAGAGTAGGCTTTTAAAAATTTGCTCCCCCCAACAAGAAAAAAAATTACGAAGATCACCGAAGCGTGACAATTTGAAAAAAAAATGGTAGAGACTCACCCAAGGTACATTGCCACCAAGTGTGGAGTCAATCTGGCAGACGGTTTTGGAGGAGTCCATTGTTGACGACGGACTACAGACGACGACAGATGAAGGACCACGAGATAAGCTCAGCTACTGACAAGTCCCCTGAGATAAAAAATGAAAGGAATGAAAAAAAAATGCAGCACGACCTGCTGAACAAAGGTCTGGGGGCCCAAACCATCCCTGTGCTATTTCAGATAAAGTGGCCACGCGGTTAAGGAGCTTTTTTTGTCAAAATTATACAGTAAATAAATAAATAGATAAGTGAATGAATGAATGAATGAATGAGTGAGTGAATAAATAAATAAATAAATAAATAAATAAATAAATAAATAAATAAATAAATAAATAAATAAATAAATAAATAAATAAATAAATAAATAAATAAATAAATAAATAAATAAATAAATAAATAAATAAATAAATAAATAAATAAATAAATAAATAAATAAATAAATAAATAAATAAATAAATAAATAAATAAATAAATAAATAAATAAATAAATAAATAAATAAATAAATAAATAAATAAATAAATAAATAAATAAATAAATAAATAAATAAATAAATAAATAAATAAATAAATAAATAAATAAATAAATAAAGTATCGGGGCATGAGCATCTGACCAAAGTTGGCACAAACGCACCCAAGGTAAATCCTAAGAAAGTTTGAATAAAAAAATAAATGAATAAATAAATAAAGAAAGAAAGAAAGAAAGAAAGAAAGAAAGAAAGGAAGGAAGGAAGGAAGGAAGGAAGGAAGGAAGGAAGGAAAGAGAGAAAAGAAAGAAAGAAAGTGTGAGCATCTGACCAATGTTGGCACAAACGCACACAAGGTAAATCATCAGAAAGTTTGAACAGGGCCCGGCAAGCTGTTTTCGAGAAGTGGAAAATGTGATTTGTTGATTGACGACGGAAGGAAGACTATGGAAGACAATAAGATGAACGCTCAGTCTAGACCTAAAAAATCGATCAGGGACTCCCGTAGATAAACTCTCTTTGTGATATATACCCCCTCCCTCTGACATAAGACCGACGATCGTCAAGGACTTTTACCCGTGCTAGCGGCATGAAATGTCTTTAAACTGTTTTCCCATGCTGAAAGAAATAACTCAGAGTCTGAACCTCCATACGATCATAATGATATCGATTGAAACAATGAACTATGTTGCAGTCAGGGATTCTGCGTATTCCCTCTAATACAAAATCTTAGATATTATAAACACAGATGATCGTCACTTACTTCCATCATGCATTGCGTATACAAAGGGCCACGCTTGTGCTCATCGAAAGTAAAAAACGGCAACCACTCTGAGGCTTGATCAGGCAGCCCTGGGCATTGAGGCATGCTATCGTTCAAAACCATTTCATCCAGTTTCTTTCACGATGTTAATACCCGGCAATAACATGCAAGCAAAACGGATCCCAAATGCGAATGTATTCAGGGGCGCCCGTCTGCTACAAACACCGATTGACCAGAGATGGGGGTAACAAAGCAACTCGCTCAAAAGTGCTGCCCGACTGCTTGCGTAACGTTGCCCGAAAAAAAATGAAAGAAACTTTTTAAACAGGCTAACAATAAAAGCAGTAAAAGTATATCTTGTGTATGGTGCACTTGATCCATCCCTCCTTTCTGTTCCCGCTTCCAATATTGCGGCTCAATTAAATATTTCCCCGATTGTCGATTTCAAATGTGTCTAACTAATTAGTAAATGTACGAATTCAATAAAATTTTGGTACAATCGTTTAAAATACAATGATACACTAGAAAAGAAGATTTGTTATAAAGCAAATCTCTCTTGGTGCGTTCAAAATGAAAACATTTTTGAAGCTATATAACTTAAAATGCTACAAATTTGGTTCATGGTACATTGCATGATGCTATGTCACAAACTCATCTACGGACCAGTTTTGGTCTAAAGAAGAAAGAAAGGAAAAAAGAATTCTTTGAAAAACAAAATGGCAAGGTTCACACCCAGACATAATTGTAGTGGAGGAATGATTTTGAAAATTAAAGTGTGCCTAATTAGTGTCAATTAAATTTTACAATTTTTATTTTAATATCATTAGATGCAGATATACAATGTAGTATGAACCAATGAATTTTAATGAATTGACACTTCTATTTATAATACATGTGTTTTTGAAGATATCCCACCTTTAAATTTTTGAAGTGTCCCCAATTGAGTAAGCGTTCTGATTTCATCAAATGTGCCCGCAGCACAAACTTTAAAAGAAGAGATAGATTGGCATTTTTATGCATAATGCATTTGAAGATATTCAATAATCACGTATACATTTATGTTTTCCTGCCATTGGATTTGCTAACAGTACAAACCCACATAATGGTATGTATGCTAGGTGTACACGTATTTCCAACTTCAACAATCTTAAATATTGTCTAAACTATAATACACAGAGATGTCGTTCCAATTGGTTCTGGTACAGCTAAGAGTTCGATGTACATAAATATGAAGGATATATATATATATATATATATATATATATATATATATATATATATATATATATATATATATATATATATATATATATATATATGTTTGGTGACCACGGAACGGCCCGGTCTCAAAAAAGCAACCTTCGGCACTAACCAGCTAGCCAAAACTGGGAAACACACAGACCAACTGTACCAAATCCCCATTCCTGAAAAGAATGGTTCAATGGAGGCAGGTATGTGCGAGTATATAATATATGAAACTTTAGCATCTGAAAATGTGCTAATCACAGACATTTCACATTTTAAAACTTGAATAACGTCACAAGAAATTACTTAGACACACAATTCCAGCGTTTACCTATGCAGTGAAACCTCTCTACAGTGGGCACCCTTGGGACCGGGGAAATGTTCACACTCCTGAGAAGGTCAGACCTTCCAGGCAGTATGGATGAGCATATGTGCATGTACATGTACATTATTTATACATGCATATAATCATGTACAATGAGTATGCATATTATAATTCAAGGGTGCGTGTATACATGCAATACAAAACTGTACTTGTTCTTTTATTACATAAACAAATTTTAACAGACGCTGTCACGAAACTACCTGTACATGTAACTGTGACGTGGGACAAGCACTCTACTGTCTTAGTATTCCTTGTCTTTGTCTTGGTTATGAAGAACAGGCTATATAATAATAACAGGCTTAATCTCGGTGGTTACAAACAAAAAAAAGGAATAAAAGTGTCCACTGAGATGACATAAATCCACATTTTGAAAATTCTCAAAGTTTACAAAACAGTCATTGAGGACTGAAAGACCATATTTTGATGGGTCTAGCCAGCTCAGCACTGTATGAAGTCTAATAATTAAAGAGGGTACACATAGCAAGCTTATCCTGTCCAGAAGTACGGTCCCTTGGGATTGATAAGCCAGCAGACTCATGATAGCCTCAGGCAAAAAAACAGACCAGCTAAGACACCAGCCTCAGTTTCAGTGTACTGACAACTCTGTCCAGCAATAGTAGGAACTATACCCTGCCTCGTACATATAGCTGCGGGTAACATATCTGTTCTTGCATGAACAGAAAGAGATTCTCTGTAGTTTATTGAGAACATCATTACACAATCGCTGGAAGTCCCCCCTCCCAGTTACTACAGGACCCAAACCTTCCAAACCATACACCTGGCAAGCATATAGTAGGCTACCTATGAGACAGGTTCAAGCTAATTTATCATGAACGCAAAATGGTTGCCCAGCACCATGGAGGTCCATGTAGATTGTAGCAAGCAGTAGAAGGGGGATGTGTATTCTGGGGAAGTGAATTTAGCATACATTAAAATTTCCCAAACTTTTGTTTGCATGCTATTGGATTTGCCAGATGTCTCAAACCTACATGTGTAAGTTAGAACTTTGCATCTATCTATAATGTTTTTGAAGATATAGAGCTTTCAAAACTTTAATTGCCCTAATTTGCATACGTTAAAAATTCATGACGATTTCAAACGATATGCACATTTTTTCTGGTAGGTCAGTCACCATGGCAAGTTTGGTGGTTATCGTACTGACCGTATGCGAAAAAACCTGCAGACAAATTTGGTCGAAAAGAAAGAAAGGAACAAAAGAAAAAAGACAAAAAGAAAAAAAATGAAAAACAAAACGTCTGGGCACAAAAGGGAGAGGGAGAGGGGAGAGGGAAAGGGGGGAGAGAGAGAGAGAGAGAGAGAGAGAGAGAGAGAGAGAGAGAGAGAGAGAGAGCGAGCGAGAGAGAAAGAGACAAAGATACAGAGAGAGAGAGAGAGAATGCTCAGGCATCACCTCTTTTAAATTTTTATAGCAGAATAAATCATCACACGTAGGTCCCTGTTTAAGGTGATGATATTGTTGCCTGTTTAGGTGACCCAGGGCCCTTGACAATTGGACAAGGACCCTGAGCTACCAGCCACATACTAAAACAGGCTGACAGTTACCCAAGGAGTAAAATGCTGCTGTGACCAACCTGCGCCCCATCTACCTACACACACACACACACACACACACACACACACACACACACACACACAGAGCTGTGCAAACATGCATGTCCATTGGTGAGGAAGTGACCCCATGGGGTCACTTAAGAGCACTGTGAGGCAGGCTTGCACATTGAGTGGACCCTTTCTTAAACCTGATCTTCAGCCAATCAGCAGGAAGTAGAACTAATTTGTAACCACACTGGGCCCAAACATGCATTTCCCTTAACAGGGTTTGCATGGTGATTATGACCTCTTTTACATAAAAAAGTATTGAGCGACGATTCTCCCATTATATACTTCAACATGTGAATCTGACTTGATATCATATACAATTCATGATCATAGTCATACTATTTTGTGTCCCTGTAACAAACCATTTTTATATTCTATCCCAACGTGCCCCGCTTTTCCCCTTCCACGAGAATATAAGATACAAACTTCTCACATCTAGTTACACTTCTAGAACTTTTGTTCATTCTCATTTGAGAGATGTCGCAAACCTACATGTATAAGTTAGAACTTTGTGTCTATCTGCAATAGTTTGGAAGTTATGAAGCTTTGAAAAGTTTAATTACACCTAATTTGCATAGTTTGAAACATCATGACTATTCCAAGCCAGGTGTCTCAAACCTACATGTATTAGTTAGAACTTTGTGTCTATCTGCAATAGTTTGGAAGTTATGGAGGTTTAAAAAGTTTAATTACACCTAATTTGCATAGTTTTAAACATCATGACTATTCAAAGCCAGGTGCTCAATTTCACCGGTAGGTCAGTCACCAAAGGCAAGTTTGGTGGTTTTTGGAACAACAGGGTGTGAGAAAAACTCCAGACAAATCTTGTTGTAAAGAAGAAAAAAGAAAGAAAGAATCAAAGAAATAAAGAAAGTAAAAAAGAGAAAGAAAGAAAGAAAGAAAGAAAGAAAGAAAGAAAGAAAGAAAGAAAGAAAGAAAGAAAGAAAGAAAGAAAGAAAGAAAGAAAGAAAGAAAGAAAGAAAGAAAGAAACAAACAAACAAAAAAGATTTCCTGGAAAAACAATATGTCTGGGTTGGCACTCAGACATTATTAGCCCATTGTAGAATTGATGGCATACTATCAATGCTACACAAACATGACCATGCCTGGCCGTAGGCTAAACCACATGCACACATCCGTTTAGCATCACTGGGATTCAACACTTCAGTATATGTCCGCCTCCAGCAAAGCTGTGTCTTTTGCAGCAACTCAGCATATGCCATGAACAGTCAAATTGCGGAAAAGTGTTGAATAAAAGCAACATACATACGTTTCCAACTATTGTTTGATGGTACACAGCAAGCAATTTGATTATGTTATTGTGGTCCATATGCTTAATCCGATCAGATGTTTCTGAATACTCACATCGGAAGCGACTTGACCGAGCTGACCTAATTAAATGCTTATTGCTGATTTGAGCAAGTAGATCTATCGTTATGGTCCACTCAGCCAATGGCATGCACTTGGCATATCAGCTAATTCATATATGCATAAACCCTCTTGCCAACACGGTGGCTTATCGAAAACCACGGTAGTTGGCCTCATTGACCTGCCACGTCACTTCCCACGTTCTTACCACTATCAAAACACGATGATCATGCTGAGCAAAATGAGTAAAAACTGTCAGGAGAAAACGCACATTTTGCATGGAATTCGGTAAAGACAAGTCGTCCGATATAGCAGTTGCCAGAAAAAGGTGACAAGTGAGTTTAAATAAAATATTCAATATATTTTACATACCATTTTAGTACACAATGAACCTCGTCTGCTACGGTGGCCACCACTTTCCTCTGATATATATATGTGCAAGGAGCAATGTTTGGTACGGTCGTCAAGAATCCAAGCCTTGGCAGAACCCATGACTAAACGAAAGGAAGCACTGGGTATGCCTGCATCACTGCGCTGTTCCTGAACAGCACATAGCATTGTATGCCCATTATTTTTATTTCTTTTTATGGGAGTCCAAAAAAATTACTGATGGAAAAACAAGCCTAGCACAATAATGAGCTCTCTTTCTGGTGGTAGATATTTCATAATAGCAGGCAGTAAGTGGGACTTTAGCGACTTCCAATTGACAGTCCGTAACACTGCAAGAGAATCCCTTGTCTCCACCATTATACTGAACAAGGAATTGTTTTGTTCATGATTGACTGAGAAACTACATCTACTGTGCTTCAATACTGTATTTGCAGTGCCCCTTAATTGTGTCCTATCCATCCTTTGAAAAATGCTGTTATTAGGTACTAGAAAATCTCAATACACAATCACAATAGCTAATATCTGACTCCCCCTCTGTAGCAACAAAACGGTGAGCAATGCTAAAAGCTATCCCACAGTGTCCTGCATCCTACACTTTTATCATCCCTTTTCTGAGCAAGCATAAGGCTACCACACATTGTTTAAGATCGTCCGAAATCCCATTTATTTTAATACACTTTTTGAAAAAAAAAAGATTTTTGCCCCTTGGGCCTGCTTTTCGGCCCCGTGCCCCAGCTCATTTAAATTTTCCCTCGAGCACTTTATTTTTTACGAAAAGTGAAGGAGTTGAATTGTTATTGCATTCTGTGAAGCAAAGCTGCCTTTGCAATGAAGGAATATATACTTTATTCACAATTCAATCATGCAGAATGCATCCCATTTGATGCCCGCTCTCGTCAAGCATTACTACTTTTCGTCACCGTTTGACTATTGGGGTCTCTGACGTCAAGGAAGGAAGCTTCTACGCCAACTGATATTGTGAACTCGCAGAAGTGCATGTCAGTGTGTGCTCATGGCTTACTGGATTAAAATGGAGAGGCAAACAAAAAACTGTTCCTGATTGTCCAGTCAGAACTCATCCATCATTGTGAACCGATGTGGGAGGGAGCCATGGGCTATCATGGCTATTAAGTTTAAACTAATATGGGATGCTTTTAAAAAGTCATTGTGCGAAAAATCTTATATACGTGACTGGTTGAAGTGTAAGTCTCTGAGTACTGCAAGATTATAGCGTAAATAAACAGGCAGGTCTTTTATTTTATGGCTGATTTGGTATTGTGTGCAATTCTTGTCTTCAGTCAGTGATGTGTACCCTGTGTTTGCGCACAGTCCTTTATTCTTACATGCAAAAGGGATTCATATAGGGCTATGCCCTTGTTTGTGCCTTTTTTTTGGCAATAAAATATGTTTAAAGCACGGAGGAAGACCATCTTGTGCAGTTGCCAATATCGACTTTTGCACACTGCACACTGAGACAGACAAAACAGTCACACCTCCTGCCCTGTGGCTTATGGTGGTATATGTGTATTCAAACTGTGGTCAAGTGCTTGTGTATTCCCCTCTTTTGAAGTTTTCAGCATGCTACGTAGAGTAGTAATTATTAATGTGTAATAGGCATGCACCAGACCTATGCTTTTCAATGCGACTCTGTACCTGCATGTATCCCAAGCCTTATTATAAATCACTAAAAAGAATAAAACTAAAATCCTGCTGCATGTAGGCCTATGATTTCAAACTCAACCGGATTTGAATTTTGCATCTACAGTACTGTCTTTGCATGCACCATACACTGCTGGTATTGCCTGTTGGCAACCGTGCAAGATGGCCTGCCGTAAACTTCAACCAGTTTACATATAGGATTTTTGCACAATGACATTTTGAAAAGCACCCTTTACCAGTCTAAACTTTCCAAGCACCAGCTCGGGTGATCTTCAGTGGCAGCTATGGTAAGGTCAGTGCTGGGCATAGACCAAATCCCAGTGGTACTGGCAAACACCATATATTTTATAGCCCATCTGTGATTTTGTCTGTCTTTCTGCCTTCCTAGCCCTACATATCCCCCCTCATCCTCATTAAGGTCCTCTGTGGAAAAGTAACAGCTGAAACTGAGATCCAGTTCATTCTCTGTGTGACTACCACTCATGCTTTCTTTATTGCTATCCACCATTCTTTCACATAAACTCCCTTCAGTGACTTCATGACCTAGAGCCCACGTGATGGCAAAAACGTGCAAACTTGTCAACTTCATGCCCGTCATGGGCAACAAAATAACTTTGCAAATAAAGGCAAATTTTCTGTACAAAATTGCTATAATACCCCAAGTCCTTCATTTTGAACAAAAAAAAAAAATTTTTGGCGTGTGGGACCTGTAAGCACATTTTGGCCAGATCATTGTGTCCAATTGCTACATGAAATCGAGCTTATGTTTTCAGATTCAAAATTGTACACTGTTAGCTACGCACTGCACCTATAAATCAGGATGGTATGCTTTCTGGAAATCAGCTGGAGCCATATCTACAATGGTGGGCAGGAATGACAACAGTGATATATGAATTATTTTTAACTTATCATCGTATCTTAGTTACAGCTGGTGTATTAAGAAATATTAACACGTTAATGGGGAGGAATTGTTTCATAAATGGACTATTGGAAACAATTGCAGCGTCATATTGTGAGGTTCAGAGGTCCCCAGATGTGTCCCTATGCACTTGCAAAGCAATTAGACTTGTGGTTCCAAAGAACCTGCTTCTCTTCCAGAGAAGAAAGTTTTTGACGATTTTCTCCGAAAATGAATAAAATCAATTCAGTAAAATGTACATTTATTAATGGAGCAAAGACATTTGAACAACTTGGGCAACAGCCACACAAGGTGCATCCCCAATAATTTTGAAAGAAATCGGGCCGATACCAATCGCTAAGTTATATAGGGATAAGTACAATTTAGGAAACGTCAATGAACACTTGACCGTGAACATGCCCAAAATTACTATTTGATAACAAAAAGCTGAAGTGTTCACAATTTTTGCCAATGCATGTAGAATCCGTATAGATGACAACCCAATCCTTTGTTTTTGAGAATGTTACGCATGCCATGTTGGAACCCTTTGCATTAAAACAGCGCGGTCTCTGTACAATCTTTCTCACTGAAAACTAGCATTCCTATAGGTCCTGATCATTTGAGTTAATTTTTACTTACATAAACTGGCTCTGGCATTTCATTGTCCCTAATTAGATGAGCACATATCTGTGTGTGGAGTTCTTATTCAATGCAAACAGTTACATATACATCCTTTTTACAATGCGTTGGTATGCAGTTAAAATTGAACTACCACCTAATATCCTTATCATAACGTTTTGAAGGTCTTTGACCAAGCAGAATTCCGGCTTCGTTTCCAAACTATTCCACAATAATTTCGTTTTGTGAGTACGGAAGGATGGAGTCTGGAACCAGCAACCTCTGATACCTATCATCCAGTGGAAAAGTGGAAAAGCACATACCAACTGCATCAAATCTTCATTCTTAAAAATAATAGTTCAATGTAGGCTGGTATGCATGAGTACCATAATCGACACGGTCTAGTTCATTGTAATTAATCCAGGACTGTATTCGGAGTTGTCCCAGATCGGGGACTGTAGATATGCATCAAACGAGCAAATCATCCCAGTACAAGTTCAACTTAATTCAATTCTTTTATTTGCCCGGGACCTCTAGAAGAGTGTCAAGGACACTTGCAGCATCTAAAGTTTAGGCAATATAAATATGCATGTCAACCTCTGCAGATACATAGCTGTTTATAGAAATGATATCATTCATATTGCCCATACGACTATTAGAGTCACCAGCCAGGCAAAACATACATATTTTTTGAACATATGTCTACCAGCTCATTTTCAACTTCTTCAAAACAATCCTTAGCTGAGTATCTGGTTCCCGCTGGCGAAAAATTAACTAAATAAAATATCACTATCAGCTCTCACAGAGGATTTACTCACTGCCCCCCCCCCCGCCCCCCAATTTGGAGTCCGTGTTTGAAACACGACATGCGTTTGGTTTTTTACAAAAACTGCAAAACCACCGCTACGATGTTGTGATACAGCTACGCAATTGTTAACATATATATTATGACCAGAGTCTTTGAAAATGTCTGTTAGATACTCCGCATCAAGGTCGTGCACTTAGTCTCCAACAAAATAGGAGTGTCATGATAGTGTTGGAAACTTTGAAACTCCACTTCACGTACCTTACTTCGGACTCCACAAAGAGTAATTGTCCCAATTTTCAGACTAGGTGAGAAAAGCGCATACGAATGATCAAAGTGCTGCACAGAACGTTCATTACAGAAATCTTGTGCTTGCTAAGAAAAGTACAACGAGTGAGATGGTAAGTCCAACATTTGCACATTTGCCGGAACAAAATTATTAGCCTGGTTGCTCCAAGCCTCAAAAACAAGCAAACAAGTCCGAATGTCCTCCACGCTGACCCTAGGGGCGACCTGTCGAGCTCGCCGCACCACGCTCACCCACGCCCACGGTAGAAAGAGCGACTCCCCCGGTATCAGCACCACCCAGTCTGCCCTGCGACCTTGCAGTGCGGTAGTTCAGAAGGCGGTCTTTCATATCGCGAATGTCTGCCTCATCAAAGCCAATTTTCAACGGTCGTGATCATGGCTGCACACGCCGTTAGTCAGCAAAGACAAAGTATGTGTTACTGTCTGCGCCACCTAAGGGGCCAGGGTCGCACTATCCCTTTCATAAAAAACCACCATTTCTGAAGTTTGGCTGCTCTCACTAGTTCCCTTCTTCTTTCCCCGTTTACTAGAAATAATATTTGGAGTTATCGGTATTATTCTTACAGTGTAATGGCGTGGACTAATAAAAGAGGGCAGGTTGTTCTTTCTTCATCTATGTGAAGTTTTGACTATTAACGGCATGTTGCTCTCTACGTCAAAATGTATCAACTAAGCATTTACGACAGCATTCTAAAAATTATCCATGACCGTGAAGCCTCCGGACCTCGCATGTATACCGATTTCGTGCATCTGTCCATCATGGGTCAGGTGTGGCTCATGATATTTAATCTCACGAAATCCTCTCGGTTTTGTTGTCCTGTAAAATAAATAGAGAAAACCGTCTTACTCTGTGCCTTGTCACGCTGGTGGAAAATAAGTTAAAAGCGCAGGTCGACCGGGGTATTGGGAGCCGGCGCTTACGATTGATGTCTTTTGTTATCGATACAAGTGACGTCCCGTTTATTTTAGGACAGGTGATTGTCGTGAGATTGGATGCTTTCGACGAAATGATAGGGTCCAGTATTTGAGAGCTGCTGGTTTAGTATATTGAGCGCAAGCGGTCATTTTGAGACCTGTCATCTCTTCGGATAATGTGTTATCTGAGAGTCACTGCCGCTGAGGAGAGAAACACTGACTCCCGCCTCTCAATATTACCAAAAAGAACAGTGTGGTTGGTTGCAGTTGTCAGACAGTTACCACAGAGAATACCTTTGTAACATTTATGAAAAACATACACAATTATATACATGTACGAATATATGTATGCACATCGTCGTTGTCCGTGCAATACCACCCATGTGATAAAAAGAAAGTTAGGAGGTCCCCAAATGTGATCCTTGCGATTCCCTCTATGTAATTTGTGCCATGCAAAATTAGCCTATGTAATCTGAAACAATATTATCTATATAAACAGATGAGGACACAGTGAAATTTGGACACACTCCAATATAGAATGACGTTATTTACTCTAAAATTTCCTACGACGTCACATCAATTACTACTTAGATCTTAATATGTTAAAATTGGATGATATTTTTTTTAAATAGGAAAACTGATTGTGAATATTACAAAGGATGAATTGCAGACCAAGAAGCCCGGTGTTTTATCACCAACAGTGCATAGGTGTTATTGACCCCCGTTGGTTTACATAGGTTATTTAGTCTGTACCTACATAACATTTCGATAAAACTGTGAGATGAAATGATGCCTAAGATTATGCTTTAGCTAAGTCTACAAAATACTCAATTTCGACAAATTCATCACATAGGCGGTATAGCACGGAAAACGACACTATATGCATACACACCTGCGGGGATATATATATATATATATATATATATATATATATATATATATATATAAATATATATATATATATATGTATGGATATGCAAGAATGAATACAAACATATACATGTACATGTATGTATATATAAGTATGCGTACATACATGTGTATAATAAACTCATGCATTCATAGATATATGTATTTATACACATGTATGCGCATGCAAGTATGTATACATAGATATACATATCAATACATGTATTATACATAACTGCATGTATGTATATCTGTATGCGTACATACATATGTATACTACATACACGCATTCACAAAATATATGTACAAAAATGTGAAAGCACGAATGCATGCTGGCATATATAAATCCACGCATGCATACATATACGCAAACCTATCTATCTATTTATCTGTCCGTCTGTATATATATATATATATATATATATATATATATATATATATATATATATATATATATATATATATATATATATATATATATATATTGTACGGGTGTAAAAATGCATGTATGCCTGTATGTATATGCATACATGTATATGCAAATATGGATGTATGCACATGCAGGTATGCGTACATGCTTAAATGTATATGGGCATGCACGTTTGTATACAGATATGAACGCAAACAAATGTGCGTGTATGCGTGTATAATGCATACATGCATATGTGAAGGTATATATGACGGTACAGTTTTGCACAAACGAACGTACGAATATATATACGCATGCAAACTTGGTTAGACGTATGTTTGTATGTATGTCTGCATATATACATTTATTTGACGGCTTGCGTAAGTCCATAAAATGTAAAACACACATGTCACATGAACTGACATATGACATCCATATATTTAGCTGACATGTATAGCATATACACATGATTGAAAAACATACATACATTCGTACATATAACATACATGAAACATGCATTAATGATTATTACATGTATTACATGGCATACATGGCATACATGGGAGAAATACCTACGTCACATATACATGAAGAAATATACGCATTAAATAAATAATTAATGAATCTTTATGTGTTATATCCGAATGAAAAATTATCCTCTCAAATGGGGACAACCAACATTGTGAATCAGCATTAGCGCAAGCTTACATTATATTTAAGCATTTACATCCTCATAAATTTTATACACTACTATTTAGATATTCTGGAGCAGCAGAAACTATGTTTAACATACGCCAAAAAAAATCACAGCAATGAGAAGGAAATTGCAGCGGTACCTTGGGGCCAAAAAAACTAGGTATCCCGATTGACCTCGTGTGCAACATGTAAGCAATTTACCAAGTTAGTAGTTTATGAGAAGAACCTTGTTTGTTTTTGGCAAAAACAGTAAATATGTAAACTATGTGGACAAATGAATAAATACAGTAGAATCTCCTATTAAGACCAAGTCCATAGAGGAACGTATCCGTATTAAGACCACCAATATTGAGTCCTATTTTGTTTAACCTCATTTAAATTCTATCCCCAATTAATAACACTTCGTTATAAAGACCATATTTTCCAAGCCCTTTGTTGGTTAATATGGTGATTTAACTTTAAATAAATGACATATACACAAAATGCATCATATTCATCGCAAACATATTAGAGGCTGACCTATCAAGGGTAGAATCAAAGCATTCCATCCTGCGCATTATGAAAAGCTGTTTTACGTAACGCAAAGCTTGAGAGACAGAAGACAAATGCAAACGTCAGCAGAGCTAGAAATGTGCCTCTCCCTTCTCTTTCTGTACCATCTTTTCTAAAGAAAGGCGCTGTCGTATTACATTCGTGACGAATTGTAATGAACACAGGGAATTACAAGCTGACTTGATTAGTGTCTCTGCTCGCAGGCTGATTCGTTTTGTATGCTTGTCCACCAATTAATAGTCTAGTGCCTGATCTTGACATCTCAGGTTATTTGTGGACAGGCATATCATATAGCTTGATTGGCATTAGACCTGTGACAGAGTCAAAGATGAATAAAAATGTGTTAACTCTTTCGTTGCCATGGTTTGACAGAGTCAACAATTTTGCTCGGTTCGCCTTGGGTGCATTGCGTCCAAATGACGTCGAGGAGAAGCTGTTGACTTGAGCCGTTATATTCTGTGTGGCATGTTGGTACTGGAATAATTTTTTTTTTTACAAAAAATATTAATATAGTATCAATTAGATAATTCAGAGAAATTCATCTTACGGAATTCGACTTTGGTGGCAGCTGGTAGTGAAAGAGTAAAAAATTAGCAATATTTGCGATTTAAACGTATTCAGGGAAATGTGCCGTGATTTTAGCGCCGACAAAGGGCCCGCATATAATGAAATGATATTAATAGATGGCAATTAAATTTGCACAAGGTACACATGCCTGCCGCAAAGGAACCAATTGGCCATCTTCTTTGTCATTTTTCTTCAAGCTGCCCAACCTTTCTTGAAAAGAACATCACATAAAACCACTCTATTTGTGTAGTTGGTCAACAACTCCCATTACACTGAACAAAAAGCAAGCGGTGGTACATTTAGAACCTTTCCTGAGTGCACTGTAATTGGTCTAAACGGGGGCCAGTTGTCTGGAACCAAATTAATTCAAGATGTGAAAGATGGCAAAAAATCATAGAATGAATGGGTAAACATTAACAGCTAATTTGGAAATATGGGAACGAAACTGAGTTCCATCTTGTCGAATGTCTCTTGTGAACATTTTGCAGTTCACAGTATGTATATAATTAAAAGAATATACACATGCACACCTATATATGGGTGTATTTGTTTTTTTTAACTACATATATATGGAGGGAGAGAAAGAGAGAGACAGGGAGAGAGAGAGAGAGAGAGACAGAGAGAGAGAGACAGAGAGAGAGAGAGAGACAGAGAGAGAGAGAGAGAGAGAGTTCTAATAGGACCATCGAAAATGGTTTAAAGAACTTGTAATTTTTCTCGACAAGTTTGACTGTTTTTCTTTATACTTCGACTTTTTTCCTCAAAACTTCCAGTTTTAAGTCTCAAGAGTTTCTATCAAAACTGGTAATTTCGACTTTTTCTCGATATTTAGACTTCTTGTGACTTTTAAGCCAAAACTATTGACCGTTTTGAATTTTCTTTTGTTTTCTCAAACATTAGATTGATTCATAGACTTACAATTTTGACACCGAATATAGAAATTTGAACTTTAAAAGCTGGTATTTTCCACTTTTTTTCTCTAGATCTTAATGTCAAAATTTCCCCGACCTTACATCTTGACATTTTAGCAGCACAAAGGTGACATTTTAACATAAATGACGTAATAATGAGAAACATCACCAGACATGGACGTTTAAGGTTCAAACATTTTTTATTTGACACTACAAATTTCGAGATTTAAAACTGGTTATTTCCAGATAAATTTCCAAATTTCAGAAGAGAGTCGAAAGTTCGTCTCGAAGTATCTATGTTTGTTTACTGAAAATTTTGAGACTTTAATGTGGCAATTTCGAGATAATTGACATAATTTGGAGATTTTACACACGACAATAACTCGAAATTTTCAGTTTTCGTTATATTTAATTCAGGTTCTATTAAGCTTTCGTACATTTTGAAGTCATAACGCTGTTGATGCTAATAAGTCCTAACATGGTCGCTGCGTCCCAATCTGATGTTTAGTCTTAGATTTTGATGCATGGTATTTTGCTGGTATGTTATGAAACATTTCAGGAGGTGTTATGCCACTGGTAACATATATTCTTACAACTGTGCTAATGCTTAGAATGTTCATGGGGTTTTCCAAATATACACTGTAGAAATTCACCAACTGGTTGACATTTTGGAAATTCAAAAAATTCTCAATATGATTCTAGAATTGTAAGCGTACCCACAATAGTCAATATATACCCATTCAGATCGTATAAATAAAACCCCAGTTAAAGAGAAGATTTCATAGAAACATCAAGTATGACACGCAAACGTCAGGGAAGCTCTTACTAACACACGCAAGACAGTTTAGTGAGCATGCAGCCGCTTATTTGCACTTCATGTACACACACAGACACACAGACACACACAAACACACACACAAAACAAAGACGGGAATGTAACCTTTATGTCATAAACCAACTTGCGGTATTGAGTCCATCGCTAAAGATAGGTTAAACATCTTATAACTTCACAGTTTAGAGACTTGCTAAACTGATCAGCGAGATACAGATACATAAAAAGATCACCAAAAACGTATAGAGTGAAATGAAAGATGCACCTCTGCTTTAATGTCTACAACATGCAACGTACTTTTACCATATTTAATCAAAATGTGTACCACAGCTGTTAGGTCTCTGGAGAAAGCCACCGGTGGATGATATGACAACAGTGATAATTGTTAAATCCGGCAGATAAATGTAAAATTTGGGCTGAACCTACATATTTTGTCTAGTGTTATTTTTACTGATTTTTGGAGACCTTGGTAAATAGTTTCGAATAATGCCGGGTGAAATTCTGTCACCCTTGAGCATTTTGATATTTTGCCAGTCCCCCCCCCCCCCCCACCACCACCTACATTAAAAAAAATGTGAGTGTGCGATAGACAACAATGTATATCGGAAACCATAAAACGCCAGTATGGAATATGTGGGAGCTATTTAACCATTAGTACCTGATGTGATCTTGACCATCACATGACATATACATGATCACAATGCATATTGAAGTTACAATATAAAACAGGAAAACCATGATGATTCTGTGCTCTGCTGACTGGAATTTGTTTCTGCAAGTGCAGACTGTACTGGTACTTATGAGTAGTTGACTGAAAGTTAAAGTTTTACCATACCATTTTGTCAGTGTGAGCTTTGAAGGTCATTCAAAATCCTAATTACCAACACCAAAAGAAAATCCAAAGGAACATTTCTAGTCATGTTCAAGAATAACGATGGGCCCAGGATCTACCATTACAAAGATATAAGCCAATGTCTGGCCTTCCAAGATCAGTAAAGATCATCATATGTACATTTCTAGCTGTGTTTAGCATTAGCCATGGACCTTAGATCCACACTTACTAAGATATAAGCCAATATATAAGACGTGTGGAGTCAGGTGGAAAAATGGTTGAACTCTACTAAACCTTCACTGTCAAAAGATACATAGTTTTGCTTGGCCATCGCTTCACACATCTAATGAATGTTACCCCAAGCAGCATATATGTGCCTTGAAACAAAGCCTTCCATACACCAGTGTTTACACTATCGCGACTGATGCACTGCCTTGCTGCACTATCCTAGTATAGTGGCACCACTTGCAGACACATGTTTCAAAAGTTTGAAATGCCAAAAATTCGTGGAAAAACGTAACATATACTTATCACTTTTGCAAGCTTTCATCTTTTCATCTTTAGTCATATAGTAGACTGCTAGAGTATACTACTAGTCTGTTTATCCACACACACACACACACACACACACACACACACACACACACACACACACACACACACACACACACACATACACAAACACACACACACACACACATATATATTATGGAAAACCGTTTCTTGTTTTATTCAGGGTTTGATCAGATGATTAAATATTTGATCAGGTGAATAAATATTTCATCTGATCAAGCACAGAAAATCAGTTCTTCTGATCAAATTCCGAGGAACAAATAAAATGAAATTATTCGCACGAACAAATGCATTCGTTAACATGACTAAATCGATTTGTTCTTCTGATAGAGTAGGATATGGTATATCCCGATTTATTCACCTGAACAAATACATTTGTTCCCGTGACCAAATCTATTTGATCGGCTGAACAAATACAAGTTTCTCCACTTCAAGATAATAATTACTACCTCTTCTATGCCGCTAGTCCCTTCCGGTAGTCTGTGTTAACATAACACGCCAGAGTTCCAATCTCGAACTTTGACATTTTCTTAAAAAAAGAAACAACAAGTAGGGGCCGGGAGACAGAGGTCGTTTGTAAAGATAGAAGGAAAAAAGTGTAGGAGGTAAGCAGATAAGAAAAAGAGAAAGAAATGCTTACATCCTTCCCAAAGGTATTGCATTACACCAAACTTTAGAAAGAAAAAAAAAGTGTAAGAAAAATGCTTATATCCATGACCATGAAAGGCATGACAAAAAGCAGTGCCTATCCACCAAAGAAAGAAAGAGTGACAGAGAAAATTATCCTGACATCCCTCCCGAAAGCAAGAGCTAAAGATCATGGAACCACCGTCCAAGTTTATATTTAATCGCGCCAAAACACAATCACATCTGAATGATAAACAACAGTGATCCATTGTGCACAGCCGGCTTTACCCGTTTTAATCCTTAAGCAAAGCCGTAGAATGTCCACGATGTCCATGGACGTTTCGAGATTATACCTTTTGCGTGTTGGAATATTTGTTGCGCGGATCAAATACTGGTGCAAGGGATTTATTCCGAAGGTTTTGATCCCAGGAACAAATCAGACAGGGAGCGTCAATTTAATTAAGTTGGGGGTATTGGATGATATGATCAAATCGATTTGTTCAGATGATCAAATAACATCTATTTATTCTTCTGACCAAATAGATTTAATCATTTGAACAACTATATTTGTTCATGTGATCAAAAAACAGCATATTTGTTCCTCTGAATTTATCGATTTGATCAGAAAAACAAATCGATTTAATCAGAATATCAAATCACTTAATTCAGAGGAACAAATATACTGTATTTATTGACATGTACAAATGCATTTGTTCACCTCATGAAATCGATTTGTTCTTCTGATGAAATCTATAATCACGTGATCAAATACTGGAAAAACAAGAAACAGCGTTCAGCGTTCCATAATATATATGTATACATATATAAATATATATACATATATATATATGTATATATATATATATATATATATATATATATATATATATATATATATATATATATATATATATATATATCGAACTCATCCAATTTTCTAATAATATGCTTCTGCAGTACATATTTTATTAGAGTAGCTCAAGTTCTACAAGGGTTATTGCGTCCACAAGGATGGTAACGGGGATGGGCAAATAGACACATTCCCGCACGCAAAGACATTTTGGCAATATACTTAGTGGCCAAAATGTAAATTACATGATCGCAGATGGCAATGTATTCAATATAGAAGCAAGTAACCAAATACACTGTACTTCATGAGTAAAAGAAATTTTGGATTTTTTGTTTTTCATGTTTGGAACGAGTGGGACTCGAACCTGCAACCTTTGGCACCGTGTCTTTTTCGGTTGTTTGTTTTTGATTTATGTTTTGGTTTTGTTTTGTTATTTTCTTTTTTGGCAAAAACGCTTATAATTATGAAATATAAACAGATTATTCGATTATCATTTTTTCGCAAACTTGTTACAGAACCAACTGGAGAACATCCATGTGCAAAAATCAAAAATCAACAAAAAAAAAATGCATCTTCATCTTCTTCACGTAGATGGTGCAGGCCCACCTAGGAAACAACTATCTTAAACTGAAGGCACTCCACAAAACCATTTTCACAATATTACTACACATGCACTGTATTTCTAAATGCCTAAACAATTGTAGTGTTATTGTCCCAAAGTCTGCCGTCCCATAGCTTCATCAACAATTGACATATCCTCATTATTTTCGCCAATTTGCGTCATCTTTAGTCAGATTGGCCTGAATGTCCATGATAACAATTCTATTTAGCCATTCTGGAGATAAAGACATAAAATAGCCTCAGCACACAAAATTCATATAAAGTAGGAAAACGCGCAGCATCACATATTGTTCAAAATATGAACTAAATAACCTCTGATGACTCTGTATGCAATATCAAGGCAATTAGCTTAGTGGAGAAGAAATCTCATTTTTTTTACATTAAGTAAAGTAAAAATATTCATAAAAAAATATATTGCTTCATTATCTCCTGCTCAACTTGGTACTGATGTATTTTATTCAGTGCCAGAATCAATGTTGATGCTATGTTTTCTTTCCGAAATATATACATTTTATGGACTTAAGATGCCAAAAGAGTTTGGTTTATAACAGCTGTTCCGGGTTATCACAATATATATATATATATATATATATATATATATATATATATATATATATATATATATATATATATGTGTGTGTGTGTGTGTGTATGTGTCGACATGACACAATAATATTAGAGCAATTAACTACATGTTATAGTTATAGTTTCATTAAGAGGGTCAAAGCAAGTCTGTAACACAGAATAAGATAGGAGTAAAATGCATAACACATTGCAGAAAAAAATACGGGATTTTACGATAAATCGATCATGTCTTGGTTAGAAAAATTGTAACTGCACCAAAGGCAAGACACTTTACATCTATAAGGGTACATAAAATTTGGGTAAACTGACCTGGAAACTGAACAGGAATATCAATCCTGTAAGTGGTAAAAAAAATTGTGGCTGTCATTTTCAGCGAAACTTTATGACAAGAGCCTTCGGACGTTTTATCCTGTATGTTGCTTGTTGCGCCAATGTGTAACCAATTGCCCATTGTAGCAACCTACTTGGGATAGCATCAAATCTCACGTTTACAGTATGCAGCCTGGCCCCAGATCGAACGATCTCAGAGTATGAAGCCTGCCACCCAAATAAACATTGCAAAACAAACTGTCAAAACCACATACACTATACGGAAACTGTATAGCACTACGGTCCCCAACTTCAAAATTCCATAAAATTTAAGTTTATCCCTGGAAAACAATTTAGGTGTTTGCTGAGTGGTCTTTATTGTCGTTTCAAATAGTTTGCAGATCTTAAAAAATTGAATACTTTGCGAACGAGGTGAAATAAACTTGTGAATCTATATCCTTTTAAAAACAGCGTAAAACGTCCAAAATATCTCTGAATTGATTCGATGTTCTGTTTTTGGAAATCTAGACATCTATATCAAAGAAGAAAACAAATTTTCCCAAAACTTTTAAAATAAATGGAGATAGTACTGTTACTAACAAGCAAATAATTGCTAATAACTTTAATAAATATTTTTTTGAGATAGGTCCCAAACTTGCAACGCAAGTAAATCCGTCTACTACTGAGGGTTTTCAAAATTACTTACAAAACCCAAGTGAACACAATTTTTTTGACTTTAAACCGGTGACCAAGGAAACTATAATTAAGACTATAGACTCCTTAGAAACAAAAACAAGCTGCGGTCATGACGGAATTTCGGTCAAACTAATGAAATTCATAAAAGATGAAATCAGTGGGGCTCTGACACTTCTTTTTAATCAATCGATTGCTACTGGAGTTTTTCCTGAACATTTGAAAATAGCTAAAGTTATTCCCTTCTTCAAAAAGGGTGATGAAGGATTATTCGATAATTACACACCAATCTCCCTGTTATCGAGCTTCTCAAAAATCTTTGACAAAATTATGTTTAACCAATTAAATGAACACTTCACAGAACATCCTTTATTTTACAATCACCAGTATGGATTTCGTAATTCACATTCCACAGAGCTTGCTGCCCTTGAACTAATCGATAGAATATCCAGTAGTGTGGACAAAAATGAGATTCCTATCAGTATTTTCCTGGACCTTTCAATAGCGTTCGACACTTTAGACCATCACATTCTAATTCAGAAACTTAAATATTATCGTCTTGGTGATATGGCACTTAAACTGCTCAAAAACTATTTAACTGACTGCAAACAATATGTGGAATTAAATGACACCAAGTCATCGCTCTTAAATATAACTACTGGTGTCCCACAGGGCTCGATTTTAGGCCCTTTATTATGTTTAATTTACATAAATGATCTACCCTCAGCCTCCAGCCACTTTAAACCTCTTATATAAGCTGATGATACAACACTATACAGTACTTTACAAGTTTTGCTAAAATCTGACACAACACAAAAATTGTCACACAATATACATGCTGAACTATGTAAAATCAGCAAATGGCTGAAATTAAATAAATTATCCCTCAATGAAAAGAAAACAAAATTTATGTTATTTCATAACCCACAAAAAAAGGTGACAATTCCTGAAATAGAAATAAATAACACAAATATTGAATGTGTAAATGACTTTAATTTCTCAGGCATACAAATCGACAAACATTTAAATTCGAACTGTCATATTGATAAAATTTCTTCAAGGATATCCAAAACTATTGGTGTCTTACACAAAGTAAAAGTGTACCTACCACAGAATAGTCTACTGACACTATATTACTCTCTAGTATTTCCTCATCTTAATTACGGATGTCTTCTCTGGGGTCATAAAAGTATTAGAATTGCTTTGCTCCAGAAAAAATGTGTGATAATAATTAGCCACAGCAGATTTAATGCACATACTGAGCCAATCTATAAAACCTTAGAGTTATTGAAGATAAGTGATATATTTCTCCAACAACAACTAAAATTCTACTTTAAGTATATAAAAAATCAGTTACCTGAATACTTCAAAACCTTTAAAATAAATACAACTTCTGTACTGTTAGAAATAGAAACCGTATATTTGTAGAAAGAAGCAATCCTGTAGGGACAGAAAATTGTCTAAGACATAAAATCATAAAAACATTGAACTCAACCCCTGACTTCATTATAAACAAGGTTCATACTCATAGCAAAAATGGTTTTGCCCTCTATATAAAAAAATATTATATTGAAAAGTATAATATTATTTGTTCTATCCCAAACTGTTATGTTTGTAACACTCCATAAGCAGCCCCCATTTGCTTTTGCTAATATGTAAGACATAATTTTTTCCCTGCTTACTGGGTAAGGTACTTACATCTCTATTTAAAACCTTGTATTCTAAGTACAATTTTTGTATATCTATAGTATTTTTAGGTAGCCCTTATGATAGCGGCTGTTGTGGCCTTTATGAGGGTCTCCTGGGTATATATCTTACTGAAATAATGTACATGTATATTCAGTCAACTAAAAGACATGTGAGTCTGAGTCTGAGTCCATACAATTATGAGATATATAGTTTTATGGGTGAAAAGATTAATTTATATGTGCTGGACGGGTTCAAAGTCGCCAAAGTCTGTAACACGCCTCAAACCACCCTGGCACCTTTATGGTAACGATAGACAGTAATTAACGATTGATATTCAGGAGCCATCAAGTGGACACGCCCTTAAATCCAAATATAATTGGCCATAATTCAAATTGTCAACGAGCTGATGTATATGAAGCAACAAGGTTTACATATTTTTAAACATATACACTCCTTGTGTTTAGGTCAATATTGCTCACAGTACAAGCCGAATTCTACCACTTATAAAGCGTTAACATTTTTCTCTATGTTGTTAAATTTCTATTAATTTGAACGTCTTTGCAGGCAGTGCATATGCCCTTATACTTTGCGTTATGTTTTTGCACGGATTTTGAAAACACGACAGTGAGAAATGGGTGTATTTGTGCCTTACTTGGCAAAAATACAAGTGAATACCATGTTGAAAACCGATATGGAATTTCAAAACCGAAAAGGCGACTGAAACCAAAAAGAGCATGTAACAACCAGTAGAGTGTAGAGACCGCAAACGTGAGTAGCAATCAAATTTTTATCATTCAATATCTTGTATGTTTCCCTGTTCTTTGATTCTGATGTTTTAGTCAAGCTTTTCTTTCTTTGTCCATAAAGCCTGTGCACAAATAATAGAAATCCAATGAATACTAATATGGCTCCCATGAATATATAGATTTCCATTAAAGATCCCATAGCCGGTGTTGTATAATTCTTGGTTGCCTGTGAAAAACTGAACAAATACCACTCTGCAAATCCGCATCTCCAAGGATACGTAAAAAAGGTATGGCAACAGCAGATAGGGCTAGACCAAGAATCCATGCAGATGCAATTAAGATGCGTAAATGGTGCATTCCAATATATCTGTGCAACCCGGACAAAAGGGTGCATTCAGCATCCATTATTAAGTAAAGTAAAATAGTTGTGGTTGTTGAAAATATGTCCAGGCGGGCTGTCATTTTGCAAGAAGTGCTATCAATCCATTTGTGTGCATGTTCAATGTATTTTTCCTTAGTAACTTCATTTTTCGCCACAATAATAATTAAGTAAGCTGTGGTGCACATTTCACACAGCAGGATATTTCTGAACGCAAAATTTTTACCAGCTGATAGACACATTTTACTAATTCCTAACATATATAACATAGTACATAGGATACCTATTCCCAGAACGACCCACAGCCCAATAGCAATTGAAAAACCGGCAATGAGTCTGCTGCAATTGGAAATTTCGTCATTAGTAGGTTGACATTTTTTAATGCTCGACAGAACACAGCACAGTTTATAGTCACTTGTGACTAATTCGATGTTTTGGGGCTCCTTTAGCATCTCTAATATGTCTTTATGTATCATTATCCTATTGTTTTCACGTATGTTAAGGTAGGATAAACTACACAATCCTTCCATCACTGATTTGTTTATGTATGAGATACTATTTTTCGCTAGGTGCAAAGCCTTTAAGCTTTTTAAACCTTCAAAGGCTTTGTCTTGAAGTATGTTTATTCCTTTGTTACTCAGATCAAGCTGTTCTAAATTATCAAGACCCTTAAAAGCATATGAAAATATCACTCTCAATACGTTTCCAGTTAGGTCAAGATATGCTACTCTTGTGAGAGCTGTAAAAACCCCAGAGGGTAAAGAATGTATCATATTATAGCTCAAGTCAAGGTGGAAAAGATTTGGCAGTCCCATAAAAGCTCCATAATGCAGCAATTGGAGATAGTTTTTAAGAGATATCCAACCTTCCCAATCTTGAAAGATTTAAAGAAACATGTCTAAGATCTCTTATTTTGTTCATAGATAATATTACTGAGCTCCACATTCTGAAGATCCATGTTGTTTGATGCAATTGTTTGTTGGTACAGTCAACAAAAGCTCCGATACACGTGCAATTTGCAGGCCACTGATCTTTGAAGTTACAAAATTGTTTGTCATCACGAGAACTCTGGCAGTGTAATTGGCTGTCACAGACTTCATGTTGATCGAGACAAAAAGATTCTCGTCTACATCTGAATAGGCCGGGACAGCTGAAATTATGACACTGTTTCTCCTCCACTCCGTATGGACAGTCCCATCTTCCATCGCAAACCATGCAAACAGGAATGCAGTATGTGTTTGGGCACTTAAACATGTTTGGGCAGTTTGCTTTTGTACTATCTGAGAGATGGACTGCATTAGAGCAACCATTACTTTTACCTTTGTTGTTTCGATAAAATACACACAAATCCTGTCTTTTGAAGCACCTTTTATGCCGCAGTAGACAAAGTTGTTCATCACCAGCAAGTGCCCCTGGGCAGATAGGTTTGGCCTTGCTCCCATTGACATATTCAACACGTGCTTGCACTGTTATTGTGGTCACGTCTTTCCCTGATTTCTTGGTTTTAAACGTTAGTGTTTCATTCTCATCTTCAAAAAACAAACCTTTACAGTCCGGTTCAAGGTCATTAAGGGAATTCATAGGAATGCAATTTCCACTCGTACAGCGATAATTCCCCTCACATTTGCACAAGGTTTCAAATTCATCAGATGCATCAGAACAATCGGGAAAAAAGGTACATTTCTTTTCTTTTGAAATACATACCCTTGCTCCCACGTGGTTGGCCGTAATGACAATATTGCTTTCCAGCTCCAGTCACGTTTGGTTGCTATGCTTTGAAGCCCAGGGAATCAACATTTTCTCAGTTTTGATTCCAACAGACAAACATGTTTATTGGCCTTAAAAAGCAATTATTTACTCGAATGTCATCAAAGACAGCTACACTTACAAGCTTTTCAGTGTTGTCTCCCACACACGGTGGCAACTTCAAAGGGGAGGCAAAATCGGATTGGCCACGTGACCCGAATGTAAGAAAACCTTCACCCTAGCAACATTGTTTACAAATGTGGTAATGGAGCACAATTATGTTAACCTATTGACCTCATGAATAATAATGAGTCTCAATATGACCCGTAGAGGGGGCACTGAGTGAGAGGGCTAGCTCAGATGACACTAGGCTTCGGGGAAAGACGACGCATCGAACATTCCTAACGGTACCTGGGCTGTGAATTTCCATTTCCGGACAGTAACCTCGAGTCTGCCTTTGCCAATCCTTACATCCGAGACGTGGCTCAGTGGATATCAAAGGTCGGTGGTACAGATTTACTACATTTTGGTGTCAGGAGCCCAAGGTATACCTTTCATCACCACCGCCTTTCTGACAAATACTTCAGTGGACGTCAACTGCCTATTATCGCCACCACCATTCTGACAAATACTTCAGTGGATGTCAACCGCAGATCATAGTGTTGTGATCACTGCTTTAATTATCTGACTGCTATTTTGATCCTGTTGATCTGCTATTCTTCGACAGTAGCGGCTAATTTTTTTTTTTAATTTTCCCGCGTTGTACATGTTGTATGGTATGTAAATGAGTGTAATGGCGTCATGTGCATATCACAGGCTGTTCTAAATTTGATTTCCAACAGTCGTTTTTTCAGCATTAATCATCATTGTGTAGAAACAGTGAATGATTTGATGGTTAATAAAGTTGTATTTCTCCCCCTACCATTTAAGGGTGCATTTGCCGGTGAAAATTTGTGTGGATGTTCATTGAGTATAAATCAATTTGACTTTGTGTGAGCATCTGTTTTTTTCTCGCAAACAATATAGAAGCCAGTATTTTCATGAGTCTATACTTTTGCTGACTGTAATATTTCCAAGGTTTTGGCAAATTTGTTTCAGATTTTTCTTTGAAGAATATTTGCATAACCTGTCTATTGAGACTGTGTGGTAATTAATCGAACATGCTCAGCTGGTGGTTATTTCTTAGAAAACAAAAAAGTGTCTCTGAACAGGTTAAAAAAAAAGTTCACACTGCACATTAGTCTTGATACAACTACTGTGGCTTTTCTGCTATTTGTTGCATAAAATAGGGAAACATCTCTTGAGTGTGAGTTCTTTTTACCTGTGATAATACTGGCGTTCCAAGTTAGGGATTTTTTTTTAACACCAGGCTTCGCATGGTAGATTTTTTCCCTCCACACATGCCTGACATGCCTGGTAACGCAATTCCGCGGTCAAGCTTTCCCGGGGTAATAGTAGGCCGTGACAGCGAAACCCAACAGAGAATCAACATGCAACAGTGATCGTTCAGTTTCAGTGAACATGGCGGGAAATACAGACGACGGAGGAGCGGCGATTAACGTGATTGAACAGACGGAAAATGAACTATACGACAAATTCTCAAAGATGAAAGTGGTTGACCTTAAGAAGTTTCTAAAGATTGCCTACCTAATAAGCAAATGTGACTGGACACCCAAGAGTGTTCAGAAGTGCCGCGAGTCCAGGGGCTACCAACTTGCGGAACAGGGGCACATCCACGGGGTTAAGTTACATGTGCTGTTGAACTTTCTTCCATCCAAACTTTTGTATGTGAAGGCACTTTGTACAAGACTAACCTCGCAAGGGGAGGCACTGAACCAGGTCTGGGGAATAGTCACGGAAGAAGGGGTCATCCATACTGGCTTTAATGATAATTATTCGATATTTATTTAAGTTTGCAGACAGTGTATTGCGAATTTAGGTCAGGTGTTTTACTGTTAGTTTCTGATTGCACCTGTCAAGCGCTAATCTGGTCAGTGGTCAGCCAAGCACGAGGATCTTCAAAGCACTGGCAGAAGTGCGCCCTAGGCTAAGCCTCCAGAACTCACCGAGGCCATCAAGGGTGACTTAATGCATGGTGAGTTGTGCCACATTGCAGTCCCTAATGTGTGTAGGTTTTGTCTCAGGTTTTGTGTCAATATTTTTCATAGTGACTGTGTTTTCTGCTATCTATGGTACATCCTGGTATCTTACAGTTGTACACTGGCATGCTTTATTGGAGTTACACTTGTAGGTTATTGAAATAACCGGCGTTAAAAAAATTACACCAACTTTCCCTTGTAAACCGAATGGGGAAAATGGCGCGACTTGAAAGTGTCCCCAAAGACTTGGAGAAACGTCTGTGACTTCGCGGGAACATAGTGGTCAGCGCCACCGGTGGCAAAAAATGTCCCTATCTCGGAACTAAGCTATTGATTTGCAATATCTTTCCGCAGGGAATATGTGTTTTTTCTACTCATCAAGTGACACCATGTCTCTTATTCCAATAAACCATCCCTCATTTGATGAGCTCATTAAAATTCAAAGAGTTGGTCATGCAAGGGCCGATCAAATTTTGCGCAAGAGGCAGGAATTGGGGAGATTTGACTCTAAGACGCTGGTGACATCATTTGATACAGCTTTAAATGATATTCTTATGGACTAGGTGAAGGCTGATAGAATTGATATATCTGATTCATCTTCCAAAGACTGTGAATGATAGCGATTTGTTAACCAGTATCAGGAGTATGCTTGATAAAATGTCAGACAGATTGTACATTTGTTTGCATACACCTATGCAGCAAAACAAAACACAAGTGGAAAGACTACAGTCAAGCTTGGACGGTTCAGATCAACGATTGACAGCTGTCGAGTCCGTGACACACATTTCAGGTGATGGTGCAATGAATGGTGTTTTTAATGCACCACCATTACATCAAGGGTAATGGACCCCCAAGTGACCCTATTTTTAGTACCATGGAGTCTCGCACTTCTCAGGATGGTATTTACAGACCAAGTATGCTCTCACGGAATCCAAACGGGAAGATGCCTAGTACCAGGGATAGGGATAGAGTGGCAAGTTACTATCAGCAGGTTAACTTTAAAAATGAAAGAGGTGACAGAATAGACAATAAGTCGGATGTTGGACCCCATCCCTCCCAAATACATTACCTTTTGTGGTAAAGCAGACTGGAGGCCTTTCTTCACTTTGTTTGAGAGAATGGCAAGGAGATATACCTGGAGTGATGATGTGAAGTTGGATAGGCTGGTGGGGTCTTTAAGGGATAAGGCTTTGTCGTAATATAGTAGTCTACGTGAAAGAGACAGGGAGAATTATACTAGGTTGGTGGCAAACATGAGTAGTAGGTTCGGTTGTAAGGATGCTCCTGCTATTTTCAGTAGTAGGCTGTATAATTTGAGACAGCTGGAGGGTGAGACTCCGGAAGAACTGGCCATAAGATGCCAGCAGTTGCTGTATGACGGATACCCAGAGGGTGATGACCAGTTTCTGGACTCATTTGGGGTGGATTGTTTCTTGAAGGCAATTATGAACAAGAAAGCTGCGTGTCAGGTTCTTAATCAAAAGTCTGCCGACCTTGAACAGGCCTTAGAGATGGTTAAGCTGGCGATTAGTCATCAGGTAAGCATTTATGGTGTGGCGAAGCCCAAAGTCAGGGAAATGGTGTATGGTGAGGAGTTTGGCATAAGGAATTTGTGACAGTCAGTTAAAAAGCCCCGAGTTTCGTGGTTAGATCAAGATCACACTAACAAGTTAGACTGGGTGTTGACAGAAAACCGAGATGCACTGAAGAAAATTTTGGAGGACAATCAGAAGGCTCCGCAGCCCTGTTTGAGATAATACAGAGGGGAGGGAGGGTTAGTCTATCACCTGGTGGCCCAAGTTAAAGTGCCATAGTTGTCGGGAACTAGTTCACATGGTTCGTGATTGTGGCAAAACATCTTCACGTTTCTCACCGATAAGGGACAGATATACCGCCAGATCTCCCCCAGCTTCTGCTTCACAGCTGCCAAACTAGTATGAGTCACAGTTGCTGGCCACGGTTTGACTTGAAATAGTGTGGGTGACCTTTGAAGTGTTGGGAATCTAAGGTAACAACAAATGAACTGGATAAGGATTCATTTTCAGTTTTAGAGAGGATGGCTTTCCCAGCCTCTTCTAAAAGCACTCATGATATGGATGGGACAACAATTTCCGACAATGAAATAAATTATCTGTCTCAGTCCAGATCTTTACATGAAGTTGTGGTAAGGTCAGTCCACCATGCACCAGTTTGGTGGTATCAGCTGTGCTTTATTCCTATGACATGGATGCTGTGGTAGATTTAGCTGCTCGGGTCTCAGTTATTATTCAGGATTTGTATATCAGGCTTGGCAGTAAGCTGAATCTATTGGACCATGTTAAAGTCAGAGGACCAGCAAAGGAGGGAACCATGAATGCCAAGCTTGTTCAGGGTTTACTATTGATAATAGATGGTCAGTTGTTTAAACTGAGCATGTATGTAGCACCAATTTCTGATGCACTCATTCTAGGGCTCGATTTCCTTGTGGAGCATAAGGGTAAAATTGATTTCGACTGCTATACAGTGCAAAGTGGTGACTGCTGGTTGTTAAGATGAAAAGAAATGGTGAGGATGCTTTCAAGGTTTCACGTGTGGGTTTATACAAAAAAAACAAACCCCCCCCAAAAAAAAACCAAAAAACAAAAAAACAAAACAAAAAAAAAAAAAAAAAAAAAAACAAAAAAACCCCCAGAGATTTCTCCACAGTCCACTTTGCCAAGTGTTCATCAGACTTGGAGTTTGGACAGGAGTATGTCATTACCCCCACGGGTTATCATGAGGGGTTACTTTTTCCATCAATGTTGATACAAGGGTGTGAAGAACATCTGTGCTCTATTATGAACACAACAGACAAGTTTTGGCATCTAGAGTAAGGTCACTTGGTAGGCACCGCTGCACTGTCTGATTCTGTAATGTCGACATTTTCTGACAAGGCAGAATTAGATTTTAGTAATTGTGAGTCTGTTGGGTCAAGTGAACCGTGTGTTTGAAAGATCAAGCTCCCAGGTCATCAGCCCACAGAGATTCCAGGTCATGTGGAAGATCTGCTAGAGAGGTCATGTTCCTTTGTGGATGAAGGAGATTTCCCACAAATGCAAAATCTTGTGGTTGACTATGCCAACATCTTTGCAAGGGAGATTTTGATTTTGGATGCTTCACCGCCATCAAGCATGTGATTAAAACCCAAGATGTTAAACCAATCAAGCAGCAGTTAAGGTGAGCTCCCCTCGGCTTTCAAGAAGATGAGAAGTACTTACAGAACCTGCTGGATAATTGTGTGATCACTCCTTCATCATCTGAATGGGAAGCTGCTCCTGTATTTGTACGGAAAAAAGATAGCAGTGTTTGTTATTGTTTAGATTATTGGGATCTCAACAGTGTAACTGTCAAGGATGCCTACCCACTTCCTCTGATTGAGGAATGTTTAGACACATTAAGCGGCAATGTCTACTATTCAGTTTTAGATCTGGCTTGCAGCTATTATCAGAATGAGATTGAGCAGGGCAATAGAGTGAAAGCAGCCTTTTTTACAGGGTATGGGTTTTTTGAGCATCGTCGCATGTTTTTTGGGTTAACAAATGCCCCGTCAATGAGCCATGCATATGGCGCTTCAAGGCTTAACATGGCTTACAGTTTTGGCTTATCTCGTTGACCTGGTTGTCCTGGGAAGAAATGCACAGAATCATCTGAAAAATCTCCATGAGGTCTTTCAACGATTTTGCCAGTACAATATTATATTTAAACTGAAAAAGTGCCAGCTGTCCCAGAAGGAGATCAAGTTCCTTGGGAAAGTGGTCACGGGCGACAGCATTTCTGTTGATCAGGATAAAACCAAGTTTGTAATAGACTACCTAGCTCCAAAAAACATTAAGGACATGGAGTCTTTCCTAGGGTTTGTGAACTACCACAGGGATCATCTTGCCCAGTTCCCAGAAATCTCCAGGCCTCTGTACCAACTGACAGGACCTAAGGCGGCCTTTACCTGGTATCAAGAGCATCAAGTGGCATTTGAAACATTAAAGAAATGTTAACATGTGCTCCAGTTTTGGCTCTGCCAATGAAAGATGGCACTTTCATTCTTGATTGTGACAGTTCGGATGTGTCCATTGGACAGGAGCTCAGTCAGCTGCAGGATGGGGAGGATAAGCCAGTTGGTTGGAAGAGTTGTCTCAGTATGATATGGTCATTAAACATCCGGCCGGGAAGTTGCACATTAATGCCGATCAGCTCTCCAGAATACCTGATGAGTTGGAGAGTTGTAATTGCTACTTTGCTGGTGCAAAGTTAGAGGAGCTTCCTTGTGGAGGATGCGGGTATTGCTCTAGGGTACATCAACAATGGTCACGTTTCAAGTCCTACATTGATGATGCAGTTCCACTGGCAATTAGCAATATTCAGTCTGATCCGGCAATGGCAATTCTTTCACCATCAGATTTTTCAGTATCCCAACCTTATTGGGTAGATTTTAACACTCATGAGGTATGACAGAAGGCTCAGCTTAAAGATGCAGACATTGGTAAAGTGTTAACCTTGGTTGAAAGTGACCATTGTCCTGCCAATAATGAGTTGTGACTATCCAGTCCTGAAACCAAGGCCCTGTGGCTTTGCAAAGATCTGTTATCTGTTAGGAAAGGTGTTTTGTACTAGAGGAGGGAGGCACAGCTGTCAAGGTGGTGTCTTGTGGTCCCAAAAAGTATCGGAGAGAAATCTTGTCCTTTTGCCATGACAACAGCCTATCTGGTCATCTTCGGCAGGCTAAGAAATTGGACAGGGTAAGAGGCACTTTTATTGGTATGGCATGTCCAAGGAAGTGAAAAACTATGTTGCAACCTGTTCCATTTGCAGCAAGAACAAGAAGACAAAAACTTGGCCGATAGCTGCTTTCGATTCATTTCATGCAGGTGCTTCAATGGAATGAATACATTTTGACATGCTTGGTCCGTTGACAAAAAAGTAAAAACGGAAACCTGTATATGCTCATGGTGGTCAATCACTTTGCCAAATGGTTGGAGTGCTATGCTCTCCCAGATCAGATGGCAGAAACATAGCACAAAAGCTGGTGCAAGAGTTTATAGCTAGGTTCGGCTGTCCGCTTCAGTGCCATAGTGATGAGGGCAGAAATTTTGATGGCAAGTTGTTTGAGGCTATCTGTGACTTGGTACAGATAACCAAAACTAGGACAACTCCCTATCGACCTTGTTCTAATGGTCAAGTTGAGCGCTAAAATAGGACTCTAGTGCAGGCAATAAGGTGTTGTATCCAGCGTCATCAGAACACCTGGGATGAGGATTTATCCCTGCTTGCTAGTGCTTTTCGTAGTATTGTGAGTAGGCAGACAGGTTTTGTAGCCAATATGTTGATGCTCTGCTGTGAGGTGACTAAACCTGTCGATATTTTGTTGAGGAATGTTGATGCTCAGCTGTGAGGTGACTAAACCTGTCGATATTTTGTTTTGGGAATGTAGGCTCTGCTCGGAGATCAGCTTCGGCTCCTGAGTATGTCAGGGATTTGAAAACGCGCTTACATTTAGTTCACCAAATTGCCAGGAAGAATCTGCGTACTGTCCAAGTTAGACAGAAAAAAGAGTATGATCTGAAGCTGGTGGAGAGGTCTTATTCAAAGGGGGATCTTATGTACAAATTAAGGTCTGCATCTAAGGTCGGGCAAAATAAGAAACTGATGCCTATTAGGAGTGGCCCTCACTTGCTGACGGCTGTTCTGTCACCAGTATCATACAGAATCAAGGATCGTAAGTGACAGCGCCATTCATCATGATTTCCTGAAGCTATTCCAGTATCTTCATATTCCTTTGTGGATGAGGCATATGCAGCATGCGTTTTTAGAGTTGGACGAAACCATTGAGCTTTTTCTGCTGGGATATGGAACAGACAAGCAGAAGCACAATGCGGAAATCCATTTCCCAAACGCGGATTAAAAATACAAGGCTTTGCGAATGATCTAAAACAACGAAGTCACCCTGTACAAATTAACCACACCAGCATTGTGGACATTATATATGACCGTGAAGCTTAAGGAGTTCACATCCCCATTTTAGCCATCCTCCCATCTTGGGTTGGGTGTTGCGCATGATATTCAGTGCTACAAAATCCTCTTGCTTTTTTTTCTCCGGTGAAAGATTTAAAGAAAACTATCCTATTCTGCACCTTAGCGACTCTTCAAAACATGAAGCCAAAAACTACTCCCACTCAAGCATCATTCTTTCTCATGATGTAACGTGATACCCATACATTAATCGCATTGTCATCGAACCCAAATAACGACCGCTTCTCTTGAATAAACTAAAGTTTAAAATGTCCTACAAAAACTTCGAAAAAGTTGTATTTGTCTATGTCCAATCCAATCCTTTAACAGGGGCGTTTCTTTCTTGAAATATTGCACGCAAGGTGTGTCGGATCTTTTGGAGGGATTACAATATGTGGTATCTAAAATCTGCGCTGGAGCCGTTAAACTTGCGTCAAACGATAGACCACTTGCCGAAAAATGCTGAGCGTCAAAACTTGTACGAACTTTTAAACGGGTGTTGTTGTACAAAAATATGAATGAGCTTACTCTGCCTTACTGGTATGGCGTAATGTCAAATTACTTACTGGCACAAACACACCGCCCTCTGGCCAAGTTGGACAAATTGAATATACGACTGAACGTTTCATATTTGTCAGTGGAATGACCTGCCGGAAGGACTTAAAATGTCTCCTACACCTTCAATCTTCAATGCAGGTGTTCTTCCTTCATGATGTTCCAATATGTTTTGTAACTGGTGTGCAAATATTATGCAGTCACAGTTGCGACTCGGTCGTCCAAAACTTTATGCCCATCCGTTTGATATCAAAATTTCACCCTTTGCAGCTTGCTCGTGCAACCAGTTTTGATAAAAGCATGTTTCTTACATAACACTCTCATGACAAGCCTAAACGATATTCGTATAATTGATGACAGATTTCGACTTAAAGATTGGCTTCAGTCTGAGGGGCTTAATTTACTTTTATTCGACACTCTGTCGCCTAATGTGGTGCTCATTGTGCCTGCATGGATACAACAGGGCATTGCAATGCGAGTACAGCTAGGGTTAAATAATTACGGGGAAATACAAGTCGATTCTATCTGTTTTATTCTTTGAACGAATTTTATGGACTTGATATTTTCAGATCTGTTACAAGTTTGCATGTTACTGGTGTACGCCCAAACCTGTCAGTGATACTACTCATAGAAATTATGACTTGTGGTATTGCTGATATATAGGGTGAACAAAAAACTGATATGCTGTGCAGTTGTAACCTACAGAGACCTGACGTGTTGCTAAGTGATACCTATGATTTACTGTTATATATGTTGTGAACTCGGCTTGCAAGTAGAGTATCGTGTATTATCCAGTCTACTTGTATGGTTGGCCCCTTCGGTTAGTTGCTCAGTAAGTATTAGGCAATCAAGTTTTGATACAAACGTGTTTCTCAAGCAATAATATCATGACAAGCCTAAATGGCGTCATAGTAATTGATTATTTTTCTAACTTCTTTTTTCATCGCATATTTTGCTCTGCTGTTGTTGTTACTCAATGCTAAGGTATTTTTTATTTCAGTAGGAGAATAATTAATGTTAGTCTTGGCTATTTTGCTAATCCTCATCAAACAAATAACTCACATTCAAAATATTTCAGTTTGGTCAATTGGCGAATCTACGTGAACATTCGTCTCGGATCACATACAGAAGAAGAAACAAAAAAATCTCGCGTGCAGCACAGTTGTTTCACAAAACAAAAGGGCAAGGCCAGATATATAATGGTGTGGATGTCCACAGTAAGTTTCGCGGTCAAAATATACCTCAGACCAGTTTGAAAAAATATCTGGTAAACCCAAATTGGTAGAGGTAGTCAAGATTTATATAAAAATATATTTTGTTAAAATATTGCCATTCTTCTGTGCACAAAATGAGCTAATAGTGGCCAAATGTGTGTCAAGTGAACAGGAAAGAACTAAGCATGCATTGATATTAAAGATAGGTCACAGAGTCTGAGCAGGTGTTTTTTATGCATGCAGGGTAAACAACCAATGGGCAATGTGGTGTCGTGGATACATGATAGAAGTGTATCACAACTTTAGTTAAAAGTAATTTAAATGACTTTTAATTTGTTTTATCCATGCTTATTACACATTTTTGTTATGCACAACATATCAATCGATTGTTTTAATAGTTAAATCTTATCATTAGATTTGTGAATTATGTTTTCCAGATCAAAAATTAATCAATCTAATGCTATTGTCGAGGGAACTTTACAGAATTCGTTTGCAACATGTAAAACTATCTTTCGTGTAGTTTGCCAGCAAGCACGGTAGACCAAGCAATTATGGATCCATATAATGCATTCAACTGTCCTATGCTCAAAGCTTTTTCTACCCATAGCGAAACAGGATTAAAACAAGGGTACAATAAAAGCTGATGACATTCAAATGCTCACATGATCTCCCATTCCTAGTGGGCGAGTGTATTGACTGCCAGTGATTAAGGGTGACCAGAGAGAGATCTTGTTTTCTCGAGAACTGGTGGTCCGGTACTTTAGAACAGGTGATTGTCATGAGAGTTAATGTTTTCCAGACCATGATGTGGTCCAGTATTTGAGCGCTGGTGGTTTAGCTGGCAAATTGAGTGGAAACGGACTCCCGCCCCTCAACGTTGTCACCAAAGAGCAGTGTGGCTGCTCAAAGTAGTTACCACAGCATAAAGTTTTAATAAACATGATATACATGCATGTGAGTATTTATGTATACATGTGCGAATTATCTATACGAGTATGCTTATATGCAAATAAGTATACATGCTTGCACACATGCAAGCATAACTGAATTAGTAATACCTGCATTTATGTATACATGCATACACACATACATGCATACATACATACATACATACATACATACATACATACATACATACATACATACATACATACATACACAGGGCTTGAGAGCATGCAACAAATGCCGTCGAACTCGGGGACAAAATGCCAGACTTCGGATTACAAAAATAGTAATTGTCCCAATTTTCAAACTTGGTGAGAAAACTGCATACGAATGTTCAAAGTGCTGCATAGAACGTTCATTACACAAATCTTGTGCTTGCTAAGAAAAGTACAACGAGTGAGGAGTTAAGTCTAACAACTGCAAATTTGCTGGAACACAATTATTAACCTTGTTGCTCCCAGCCTCAAAAGCAAGTAAACAAGTCCGAATGTCCCCATCACAGATCCCGGGAGCGACCTGTAGTGCTCGCCGCACCACGCTCACCCACGTCCAAGACAGAAGCAGCGACTCCTCCGGTATCAGGACCACCTGGCCTGCTCTGCAACCTTTAAGAACGGTAGTTCAGAAGACGGTCTTTCATATCGCAACTTTCTGCTTCATTAAAGCCAATTTTCAACGGTCGTGATCGTGGCAGCACACGCAGTCAGCCAGCAAAGACACAACATGTGTTCCTGTCTGCACCACGGAAGAGGCAAGGGTCGGCAATGTTACTTTCATCAAATCCCCCATTTCTGAAGTTTGGCTACTCTCATTAGTTATGTCTGGGTGTCACTCCAGACAGTTTGTTTTTCCAAGAATTCTTTCTTTCTTTCTTTCTTCTTTACGACCAGATTTGCCCTGATTTTTCTCCTACCCTACTACCGATAATTACCTAACTTGCCATGGTGACTGACCTACCAGTGAAATTAGGCATCTGACTTGAAATAGCCACGATGTTTATAATTATGCAAATTAGGGACAATTAAAATGTTAAAAGTTCATGTCTTCCAAACTATTGCAGAGAGACACAAAGTTTTAACTTACACTTGTAGGTTTGAGACATCGGTCAATGAACAATGAACAAATGTTCTAGAAGTGCAACTAAATATGGCAATTTCGTAGCTTTTTTGCCATGTTAATTGTCTGAATATATTCTTGAGCAAGGGGAAAAGGGGGCACAATGTGTTAAATATAAAATGAGTTGTTACATTGACACAAAACAATTTAGACTGTAAACATGAATTACATATGATGTAAAGTCAGACTCACATGTTTAAGTATTTAATGAAAAAATCATAACTCAAAACGTTTTGTGTAAAAAAACTAATAATCACCATGCAAACCCTGTTAAGGGAAATGCATGTTTGCATCCAGTGTGGGTACATAGTTCTGCTCACTGCTGACTGACTTTAGATCAGGTTTTAGACAGGGCTCAACATAAAAGCCTGCCTACTCGTAACTGAGCCCCATGGGATCTCTCTCAGAAATGGATATGTGGCTGGTGGCTCAGGGTCCCTGTCCAATTGTCGATAGCCCTGGGTCTGCTAAACTAGCAACAATAGCATCACCTTGAGCAGGGATGCATGTGATGAATTATTATGATATAAAAAATTGAAAGAGGTGATGACTGAGCTCTCTCTCCCTATCCCTATCCCCCTCTTTATGTCTGGGTGCCATCCCAGACATACTATTTTCTCTCTTTCTTTCTTTTTTTCTTTCTTTCTTTCTTTCTTTCTTTCTTTCTTTCTTTCTTTCTTTCTTTCTTTCTTTCTTTCTTTCTTTCTTTCTTTCTTTCTTTCTATCTTTCTTTCTTTCTTTCTTTCTTTTGGTATGGTAACAGAGCTAATACATAAGTAAACTATCTAATTAGAAATAATCAACATGTACAAAATTACGCAAATTAGGACATTTCTAAAATTTTAAGGCTCCATATCTTCGAAACTACTGCTAAGGGACATAAAATTTTAATGGGCACATATAGATTTGTGACACCTGCCAATAAAATTGACATTAACTGAATGTTGTAGAATTTCAAATTATCCTAATAAGGGCCATTGAAAAATTTAAAAGATGAATGTCGCCAAACCTATTATAGGAAGAAATGAAATTCCAACTTCAATTGATCAGTTATAGGAATTTTAATTTATGCAAATTAGGTGGATATGCAAAATTTTAAATCGCGAATTGCTTCAAACCTATTACATATAAAGGTGCTATTCCAACTTCAATTTTTGGGTTGATGACATAGTTGCATCCAATGAACCATGATCCAATATTGTAAAATTTTCATTAATGCAAATAAGATGAATACAAAAAAAATCAAACTTGAATAACTCAAAACTGATGCATAAAGATGCCATTCGGACTTCAATTTGTAAATATGTGACAAAGCCGCCTTCAATGGATAATGAACCAAAGTTGAAGGATTTTAATTAATGCAAATTAGGCAAATACGCAAAATTAAAGTCTTTCAATAGCTTCAAAACTGTCACAGATAGTAGTGACATTCAAACTGTACTTTATAGGTTTTGTGAGATGGCCTCATCCAACTAACCAAGAACTAGAGTTATAGCATTCTAACTTATCCTAATAAAATTTAGCTTATGTTGATCAATGGCAAAGTGTAGCTTGTCAAACTTTTTTTCATTTTGAAGGCACCCAGACAGATTTGCTGTGAAACAAATCATCTTCTCTAGTTACCTTCTTCTTTCCCCCGTTTACTGGAAGTAATATTTGAAGTTTTTGGTATTATTCATACAGTGCAAAGGTGTGGATTGACAAAAGAGGGCAGTTTGTGTTGTCTTAATCTATGTATAGCTTTTGACTATTAACGGCTTGTTGCTCTCCACTTCAAAATGCTTGAACTAGGCATTTGCGACAACAGCATTCTAGAAATTATCCATGAGTGTGAAGCTTCTGGACATCGCGTTTATACCGAATCTGTCCATCTGTTCATCATGGTTCAGGTGTAGAGCAATTTTAGTGTAACGAAATACTCTTGGTTTTGTTGTCCTGTGAAATAAATAAAGAAAATCGTCTTATTCTGTGCCTTGCCGCACTGGTGGGAAATAAGTTGAAAGAGCCAGTCGACCGGGCTATTGGGAGCCAGCGCTTGCGATTGACTTATTTCGTTATTGCGACAAGTGATGTCCCAGTTATTTTAAGACAAGTGATTGGAGTGGATGCTTTCGACGAAAAGATGGGGTCCAGTATTTGAAAGCTGCTGGTTTTAAATATTGATCGCGAGCGGTCATTTACACACCTGTTCCATATGCAAGTATGTATACATACATATACATATGTATGTATGTATGTATGTATGTATGTATGTATGTATGTATGTATGTATGTATTTATATATATATATATATATATATAATATATATATATTATATATATATATTTATATATAGGAATGCATATGCAAGTTTGTATCCATACAAATATATATGCATGTTTGTGTATATGTATGCATACATACATATGTATAATTGACAAATGCATTCATAAAAAATATGTAGGTAAAAGGGTAAGCACGAATGCATGCTGGCAGATATAAATTCACACATGTATACATATATATATATATATATATATATATATATATATATATATATATATTATGTAATGCTCTCATATATATATATATATATATATATATATTATATATATATATATATATATATATATATATATATATATATATATGCAGATGTAAAAATGCATGTACGCCTGTAGGTATATGCATAAATGTATATGCACATATGGATGTGTGCACATGCAGATATGCATACATGTTGATATGTACATGGGCATGCAAGCATATGTGAAGATATGTATCACCGACAGTTATGCATAAGTGAACGCATGAAGAATATATATCTATATACTTGCTTAGATGTATGATGTATGTATGTATGTGTGTATGTATGTATTATGTATGTATGTATTATGTATGTATGAATAAGTTTATTTGATTGCTTGCTTACGTCCATAAAATTTAAAATATACATGTCACATGGCACGACCGATCGTAGCTTTGATATGTTTAGATGACATGTATAGCATATACATTTGATAGAAAAACATACAGACATTCGTACATGTGACATATGTGAAATATGCATAATAACATATATTACATGATTTACATGGGATAAATACCTACGCCACATATACATGACGAAATACACGCATTAAATAAATAATCAATGGATATATATGTTATCTCCGTATGAAAAATATCCTCTCAAATAGGGGCAACCAACCTTGTGAACCAGCATCATCACCACTTACATTATATTTTATCATTTATATTCCCATAAAATTGTAAAAATGTCTGTTTAAATGTTCTGGAGCAGCAGAAACTATGTTCAACATACGAAAAAACAAAAACAAAAAAAACCCCAAAAAACAAAAAAAACAAAAAAAACAAAAAAAAAAAACAAAAAAAAAAAAAAAAAAAGCAAAGAGAAGAAAATTGCAACGCTACCTGGTGGCCGAAATTTGATACTAGGTAGCCCGGATAACTTTGTGTGCAATATCTAAGCAATTTTCCAAGTTAACGAAGAAGCTTATGTGTTGTTGGCGAAAACAGTGAATATGTTAACTATGTTAACAAATAAATAGATACAGTAGAATATCCTATTAAGACCATCTCCATAGAGAGACCGTTTCCGTAGTAACACCACCAATTTACAGTTCCATTTTGTTTATCCCCATCTAAATTCTTTCCCCAATTAAGACCACTCCCCTATGAGGCCACATTTTCCAGCACCTTTGCCGGTGTAAATATGGAGACATCACTGTAAATAAATGACAAACAGACGAAATGCATCATATTCATCGCAAACGCACTAGAGGCTCAACTAGCAAGGGTAGAATCAAAGCATTCCATGCTGCGCATTTTGAAAAGCTGTTTAGTCTTACAGATAGGTGGAGAGGAGGAAGGCGAATACAAACGTCAGAAGAGCTAAAAATGTGTCTGTCCCTTCTCTTTCTGTACCATCTTTGCCAAAGAAAGGCGGTATTGCATAACATGCGTGACAAACTGTAATGAACACAGGGAAATACAAGTTGACTTTATAAGTGTCTCTACCCGTAGCCCGGTTCGTTTTGTATGCCTGTCCCTCAATCAATAGTGTAGTACTTTATCTTGTCATCTCAGGTAATATGTGGACATGCATATCAAATAGCTTGATTGGTTTTAGACTTGTGACAAAGTCAGAGATGAATAAAAATGTATTAACTCTTTCATTATCAAGTTTTGGACATAGTCAACAGTTTTGCTTTATTTGCTTGGGCACATTGTGCCCAAATTGCACCAATGAAAGCTGTTGACTTGAACTATAATATTCTGTGTGGCTATCGGCATATTCTTACTGGAATAATAATAAAAAAGACTTTCTTTGCAAAAAATATTGACATAGTAACCATTAGATTATTCAGAGAAGTTCATATTCACAAGTTCAACTTTAGTGGCAGCTGACAGTGAACGACTAAAAAGATAGTTATCTTCACACTCGAATAACACCTATTCAGGTAAACCTCCTGTCATTTGAGGGCCGATTTGGAAGCCGAAAAATATTTCTAGTGAACATTTTACAGTTCACAACATGTAAAAATGTTTAAAAACATGCACACGCCTATATGTTTGTACATATATATATATATATATATATATATATATATATATATATATATATATATATATATATATATATATATATATATATATATAAAAATGAGTGTACTTGTTTTTTTAACTATATATATTTTTCGGGAGAGAGAGAGAGGGAGAGAGAGAGAGAGAGAGAGAGAGAGAGAGAGAAGGAGAGAGAGAGAGAGAGAGAGAGAGAGAGAGAGAGAGAGAGAGAGAGAGAGAGAGAGAGAGAGAGAGAGAGAGAGAGAGAGAGAGAGAGAGAGAGAGAGAGAGAGAGAGAGAGAGAGAGAGAGAGTGTTCTGACAGGACCATCGAAAATGGTTTAAGGAACTGGTAATTTCTATTGACCGTTTCGACTGTTTTTTCTTAATTCTTGGACTTTCTTCCACAAAACTTCCAGTTTTAATTCTCAAAGTTTCTATTAAAACTTGTACTTACACTTTTTCTCGATATTTAGAATTCTTATGACTTTAAAGCCAAAATTTTGACCCTTTTGAATTTTTTATTGTTTTATCACAATTTATATTCATTCACAAACTTTAAATTTTGACATTAAAATATGAAATCGAACTTTAAAAGCTGGTATTTTCCACTTTTTTCTCTACATCCTACTATCAAAATTCCTTCGGCCTTACATTTCGACATTTTAGCAGCCCAAAGTTGACATTTTGAGATAAACAATGTAAAATAGGAAAAATCATCAGATATCGAAGTTCAAACTTTGTGATTTAAACACTCCAAATTTCGAGATTTAAAACTTTTTATTTCCAGATAAATCTCCAAATTTCAGAAGAGAGTCGAAAGTTCGACTGGGGAATATCTATGTTTGTTTACTGAAAATTTTTAGACTTTAATATAGCAATTTCGAGATAATTGAACACAATTTGGAGATTTTAAACTCGACCAAATCCTCGAGATTTTTCAGTTTTCATTAAATTTAATTCTGGTTCTATTATGTTTTCGTATATTTTGAAGTCATAACTGACTCAGAGCTGTTGATGATAATATGTCCCAACATGGTCGCTGCGTCCGAACTTGATGTTCATTCTTAGATTTTGATGCATTGTAATTTTGTGGTATGTGATGAAACATTTCGGGAGGAGTTATGCCACTGGTATCATATATTCTTACAACTGTGCTAGTGCTTAGAATGTTCATGGGGTTTTTCCAAATATACACAGTAGAAAATGTACCACATGGTTGGCATTTTGGAAATTCCAAAAATGCTCAATGCAATTCTAGAACTGTAAGCATACCCACGATAGTCAGCAATATACACACATTGAGATTGTAGAGATAAAACCCAGTTAAAGAGAAGATTTTTTGACAGAAAACATCAAGTATGACATGCAAAGTTCAGGGAAGCTCTTACTAACACACGCAAGACAGTTTAGTGAGAATTCAGCCGCTAATGTATACTTCACGTACACAGACACAGACACACACACACACACACACACACACACACACACACACACACACACACACACACACACACTCACAAAGACCGGAATGTAACTTATTTGTCATAAACGCTTTTTGCGTTTTTTTTTCTTTTTCGGTTGTTTGCTTTTGCTTTTTTATTTTTTGTTTCTTTTTGTTTTGTTTTTTTTGCAAAAATGCTTAAAATTATGAAATATAAACAGATTAATGCAATATTGCATGTTTTGCTACTTAATTTTATCTTTTGGCATCATTCTGTTTTTATGTTCACCTTTCAGACATTTTAGGCTAGCTTGTTTTCTGTTAGGTCAAACCCCCAGGGGCTATAGGTCGCAAGCAGCTACTGACGACAGTTACAAGCTCGCCTAATTGTGCTTGAAATCTGTTTAAGAAATATTACATTTTCGTTGCATTCTCTTGACTTAAGTACAAATAATGACTTTCATTCTTTTCTGACTTGCCCTATAATTTAGCTGTTAATATCCTAAGATTAGAAAGTTTGGCTACAATAATTTACAGTTTTTAGACTTGTCGGTTTTGCTACTTAATATTATCTTTTGGCATCATTCTGTTTTAATGTTCACCTTTCAGACATTTTAGGCTAGCTTGTTTTCTGTTAGGTCAAACCCCCAGGGGCTATAGGTAGCAAGCAGCTACTGACGACAGTTACAAGCTCGCCTAATTGTGCTTGATATCTGTTTAAGAAATATTACATTTTCGCTGCATTCTCTTGACTTAAGTACAAATAATGACTTTCATTCTTTTCTGACTTGCCCTATAATTTAGCAGTCAATATCCAAAGATTATTAGAAAGTTTGGCTACAATAATTTACAGTTTTTAGACTTGTCGGTTTTGCTACTTAACTTTATCTTTTGGCATCATTCTGTTTTAATGTTCACCTTTCGGACATTTTAGGCTAGCTTGTTTTCTGTTAGGTCAAACCCCCAGGGGCTATAGGTAGCAAGCAGCTACTGACGACAGTTACAAGCTTGCCTAATTGTACTCAAAATCCTGTTAAGAAAAATTGTTTTGATAACATGTTTTTTGACATAAATGCTAATGACTTTCATTCTTTTCTGACATGCCTAAATGCACATTTACTCAAAATTGACAGTATTTTCTTAAATGTCACAAACCTGACACATTAAGTTGATACATTGACTCAGAGTTGGCAGTTAAATAGAGCTTAATTGTTTGGGGGGGTAGGTGTCATCACAGAGTTTGTTTTACATTTCTGGTGCAGGATGTCCATTGTTACAGTCCTTGTTGGGATTTCCCTTGGTTTGTACAGGTGGTCTAGTTGCAACTGTTTATTTTACTATCACTGGGACTGAATATAAGGCCCCAGCTTGTTTCCACTTCAGTTATACACTGGCGGGTGGTTTAACTAGGATAAACTGTCCAGCCAGAAAGGGTACATATTGGTTCAGGGGTAAGTCAAATTGTTCTTATCTGAACCTGTACTATACAAATTTAGTAATTATGGTTTGTTTGACAGGGGTTCTTCTTTCATAACGAAGCTCTGCATTTATAAGCAAAACTTCACGTATTTAGCTAATTCATCATTTGCCACGTTCTTATTTATTCTTTATTATGTGGGTTGTCTTTGCTGAATATTTAGCTTAGACAAGGAGCCGCTACTCAGAGAGACATGTACGGGTAAAAGGCTCCGAAACATGTTGAGTAGTTACCCGCTGAAGACCCTTTAATTTATTTGGGCTGATACAGCCTATGTCAAAATTTTACAGAGGAACGTGTGCAATATAGACAATAGTAATTCCATATGTATACAGGTTAGACAGGGACAGGTTAGCTTATGGAGAGTAAAGAGTTCGAACTGCGGAATAGGATATTGACTACTAGGAAGTGGTTCTGGCAAAAAGACACAAATACAATATTATTTTTAGCAAACTGTTGACAGAGCCAACTGGAGAACATCCATGCGCAAAATCAGACACACAAAAAAGTATTGCCTCTTCATCTTCTTCACGGTAGATGTTGCAGGGCCACCTAGGAAACAACTGTCTGAAAGTTAAGGCATTCCGCAAAACCATTTCCACGATATTACTATACACGCACTGTATTTCTAAATGCCTACACAGTTGTAGTGTTATTGTCCCAAAGTCTGCCATCCCATAGCTTCATCAAAACTTAACATATCCTCATCATTTTCGCCAATCTACGTCATCTTTTGTCTGATTATATCATGGTAACATTTCGAGCAATTCTATTTGGCCATTCTGGAGATAAAGACAAAATATACTCAGCAAACAAAATTCATACAAAGTAGGGAAAACACGCAGCACCACCTGTTGTTCAAAATATGAACTAAATGGCCTCAGGTGACTCTGTATGCAATATGAACGCCATTAGCTTAGTGGTTTTTAGCAGAAATTTCATTTTTTTTACCTTTAGTAAAGTAAAAATATTCACAAAAAAAAAGAAAATATTGCATCATTATCTCCTTCTCAACTTGGGAAACAACCACCTACGGGACATCCGTTTTCAAAACGAAAACATTCCCTGTAACGACTTTGAGAAGTGAAAAGTGAAAAAAGTCTAACGGATGGATGCAAACGGATATCATCAAGGCTCAAACTGAAAAAAAGTTATCATTTCTACTTTAATGTAAGATGGGAAAACAATATGGACTGCAAAACAAAGGCTGTTATTTGAGATCAACTCTTAATATTTGACAAAGCCCTTTTAGAATTGGCATAGAAACTTTTCGCAGAGACTAAGATGTGCTGACAATAAATACTAAGATCCAAAACACACACACACACACACACACACACACACACACACACACACACATATATATATATACATATATATATATATATATATATATATATATATATATATATATATATATATATATTTGAAAATATTATATTTCTTTTGTGTGAAATTCATAAAAAAATAAAAGTGCAGAAAAATTTCAGATTCAGCATCAGTCTTTTTCATTTCTACAGTGACTGTGCTACATGCCGACCTACAAGCAAACATTCAAGCCATAATTACCTCATTAAAAAGTGTTTCGACAGTACAGTGAACTTCTATGCTGTATGTTTATTATCATTATTACTTCATCGGCTACTGCAACTGCTTATCTCTAAGAAAAACAAAACTTATTATTTGTCAGCCACTACCTTTTCATCCCCAAACAAGTCAAACATGATCTGCCATATTAAGAAAATTCATAAGTGCCTGGAAACCAACTTTTGAAGACCGAAGGCCTACCAAGTTCATGACCAAGGTCAAGGTGAAAAAGAATTCCCATGATAATACTACATATACCATTTTTTTCAAATCTATACCACATACATGTACAAAAACAGGAAATACAAAATAGTGTCAAAAAAGTTGAAGGTCATTTGTAGATCAAGCTCACTTCAAGGTCACAGTATGGGACATTTTTTTTGTTTTGTTTCATCTAATTGGAAGTAAGAGGTAATCCAATCATTAATTTGAATGACAATTTTGAAATATATGGTCAGCGTGTGATGAAAAAAAAATGGAGATAGGGGAGGGCTAAAAAAATATCCATCAATATAATAAAATGTTCAGGGGTGACAAGATGTCACCCGGTATTTTCTGACTTTGTACTACCCAGTTGTCATAAACCAGGTAAAAAAAGAACAATCATGTCAGGTGAACCTTAACTTCTGTCACAATATATTTTTGGGCTTACAAAAAAAAAAAAAAAAAAAAAAAAAAAAAAAAAAAAAAGGGTGGTGGTGCGAAATTTAACTTTATACGTTTTTGCATCGACAAGTATTTTCAGTTTTGGATGATGGTTTTAGTTAAAAACTTGTACTAAGTCAAATTACAATTAAAATTTTCAAGAAATTTAAACAGTGATAAAATAAGAACCAAGCCCTTTTTCAAAATTTGTAAACAAACGTTTGGACAGACTTTATGTACTCTTTTATTTTATCTAGAAACTAAAATATGAATTTTATTTTTAAAATGCTGTTTTATTTGTTCTGTAGAACTTTAATTTAAAGTTAATTACATCAATAGTGATTCTGATGTATTTTATTCAGTGCCAGAATTACCCTTGATGCTATGTTTTCTTTCAGAAACATATACATTTTATGGACTTAAGATGCCAGAATGCTTGGGTTTATAAACAGTGTGCTAAAAACATTCCCAAAATGACTTTTGTACTTAGTCTGAAAGATAAACACTTAAAGTATTTGGTCACAGAATATTGTTTTAAAAAAAATCAATATTTATAAATAAATAAATAAATAAATAAATAAATAAATAAATATATATATATATATATATATATATATATATATATATATATATATATAATATATATATATATATATATATATGTAGGCTTCAAACCACTGTAAAGCTCAGGATTCTATCTCTTTGGGCGCCAAGCTATCAATTGTTGGTCGATGGAAGTTTCGAGGCCAGTCAGTGGTAAATTTAATCAAATGACACGGACCATGTAATGAAATACGTCTAATTCTATGTGCTCCCACCATGTTCACAATTCAGAGGATCAACACGACGGGTACACGTACAAATTATTGGATCTAGGTCTTTTTTACGTTGTATTTTGACGAAAAGACTTGAATTGATCAAATGTTTGACACAGAGAAAGACAGGAGTGAAACTTTATGTCGGAAAGCCAAAAAATACGTAGATTCTTTACTGCACAGTAACGAAGTTCCTGCACAAATGATGACAATTGTTATCGTTCCGGGTGATCACTATATATGTATGTATGTATGTATGTATGTATGTATGTATGTATGTATGTATGTATGTATATGTATATATAAATAAATATAAATATATATATATATATATATATATATATATATATATATATATATATATATATACATATGTCGACATGACACATTAATATTGGGCAATCAACTAAATTTTTTACTTATAGTTTCAAACATAGCATCTGTAACACAGAATAAGACGGGAGTAAATTCATGACGCATTGCAGAAAAAAAAATACGGGATGTAACGATAAATCGATCATGTCTTGTTTCCACAAATTGTAACCGAACTATAGGCAAGACATTTTTACATCTCCAAGGGTACATAAAATTGGGGTAACCTGACCTGGAAACTGAACAGTAGTATCAATCCAGTAAGTGCTGACAAACTTTGTGGTAGTCACTTTCAGCGAAACTTCATGACAAGAGCTTTGCACGTTTAAACCTGTATGTTGCTTGTTGCGCAAATGAGTAAACAATTGCCCATTGTAGCGACCTACCTGGGATAGCATCAAATGGCACGCTTACAGAATGCAGCCTGGCCCGAATCAAACGACCGCCACCCAAAGAAACCTTGCAAAACAAACTGTCAAAACCACATGTGGACCCAATTACCGGGAGCCATTTTGAAACAGTGTGTTGTTAGGGTGAAGGTCAGGTGACCGAGTCTTCACCTTACATTCTTCCTTTGATCTTTGGAAGCAGCATGTGAAAAAACAGTGAAAAACCACTACAGTGCCTGGCTTTACAGAATCGAAATAAAAAAACTTGATTTGTATAAAAAACAACAATGTATATTTGCAAGAATACATCAAAGTTGAAGGTTCGTATTAATCCAGTTGTACTGAAAAGTTCAAAGAGAAGGAATGAGTTATTTTCACAAGACGGCCCATTCCTTGTAAAAATCAGAGCCACGACCTTTGAAAACAATTTTATTTTAAGTCAATTTTCACAAATTCAATAAAATTTTAAAATGACGTTAATTAAACACGGATAGATGTATTGTCTCAAAAGAGACGGGTAATGCAAGATAAATCCCTAACTTTGTAACAGTTTTTTATTTGACCTTTCAACTCTTCCTTGAGTGACTTTTGGGGCTCAAAAATTGAAAAAAAAACACTGTTGAACATTATGTTCCCCAACTTCAAAATTCCATAAAATCTTACTAAAAAAAATAATTTTAACCCTGGACAAAAATTTGGTTCTTGCGGAGTCGTCTTTATTATCGTTTCAAATAGTTTGCAGATCTTAAAATTGAATGCTTAGTAAACGAGCTGAAATAAACTTGGGAATCTAAATCAATTGACAAAACAGCGTAAAACGTCTGAAAAATATCTGAATTGATTGGAAGTTCTGTTTTCAGAAATCTAGACATCTATACCATTATGAAATACACGTCTCAAACCATCCTGGTACGTTAATGGTAACGAGATACAGTAATTAAATATTGATATTCAAGAGCCATAAAGTGCATCACGCCCTTAAATCCAATTATAATTGGTCATAATTCGAATTGTCAACCAGCTGATGTATATGAAGCAACAAGGTTTATGTACTTTTAAACATGTACTCTGCTTGTGTTTAGGTCAATATCCCTCACAGCACAAGCAGAATTTTACTACTTTAAAGCGTTTATGTTTCTTCTACGCTGCTAAATTCCTAGTAATTTGAACGTCTGTGCAGGCAGTGCATAAGCCCTTATACTTTGCGTTATGTTTTCGCTTGGATTTTGACAACACAAGAGTGAGAAATGGGTGTATTGCTGCCTTACTTGGCAAAAACACAAGCGAATACCATGCTGTAAACCAATATGGAATTTCAAACCCGAAAAGGCGACTGAAACCAAAAAGAGCACGTGACAACCAGTAGAGTGTGGAAACCATTAACGTGAGTAGCAATCTCAAGTTTATATCATGCAATATATTGTTTGTTTCCTTGTTCTTTGATTCTGATGCTTTTGTCAAGCTTTTCTTTCTTTGTCCATAAAGCCTGTGCACAAATAATACAAATCCAATGAATATTAATATGGCTCCCATGAATATATAGATTTCCATTAAAAGATCCCACAGCCGATGTTGCATAATTCTTGGTTGCCTGTGAAAGACTGAACATTTACCACTCTGCAAATCAGCATCTCCAAGGATACTTAAAAAAGGTATAGCAACAGCAGATAGGGCTAGACCAAGAATCCATGCAGATGAAGTTAAAATGCGTAAATGGTGCATTCCAATCTCTCTATGCAACCCGGACAAGAGGGTGCATTCAGCAACCATGATTAAGCAAAGTAAAATAGTTGTGGTTGTTGAAAATATGTCCAGGCAGGCTGCCATTTTGCAAGAAGTGCTATCAATCCATTTTTGTGCATGTTCAATGTATTTTTCCTTAGTTATTTCATTTTTCGCCACAATCATAGTTAGGTATACTGTGGTGCACATTTCACACAGCAGGACATTTCGGAACGCAAAATTTACACCAGCTGATAGACACATTTTACTGATTCTTAACATATAGAACATGATACATAGGACACTTATTCCAAGTACCACCCACAGCCCAATAGAAATTGAAAAATCGGCAATGAGTCTACTGCAATTGGAAATTTCGTCATTAGTAGGATGACATTTTTTAATGTTTGACAAAACACAACACAGCTTAAAGTCACTTGTGACTAATTTGAGGTTTTGGGGTTCCTTTAGCGTCTCTATTATGTCTTTATTTATCATTATCCGATTGTTTTCACGTATGTTAAGGTAGGATAAACTACACAGTCCTTCCATCACTGCTTTGTTTATGTATGATATACTATTTTTCTCTAGGTGCAAAGCCTTTAGGCTTTTTAAGCCTTGGAAGGCTTTGTCTTGAAGTATGTTTATTCCTTTGTTACTCAGATCAAGCTGTTCTAAATTATCAAGACCCTTAAAAGCATATGAAAATATCACTCTCAATACGTTTCCAGTTAGGTCAAGATATGCTACTCTTGTGAGAGCTGTAAAAACCCCAGAGGGTAAAGAATGTATCATATTATAGCTCAAGTCGAGGTGGAAAAGATTTGGCAGTCCCATAAAAGCTCCATAATGCAGCAATTGGAGATAGTTTCTAGAGATATCCAACCTTCCCAATCTTGAAAGATTCAAAGAAATATGTCTAAGATCTCTTATTTTGTTGATAGATAATATTACTGAGCTCCACAATTTGAAGATCCATTTTATATGATGCAATTGTTTGTTTGTGCAGTCAACAAAAGCTCCGATACAGGTACAACTTGCAGGACACTGATCTTTGAAGCTACAAAATTGCTCGTCATCATGAGAATTCTGGCAGTGTGATTCTCTGTCACAGACCTCATGTTGATCTAGACAAAAAGATTCTCGTCTACATCTGAATAGGCCAGGGCAGCTGAAATTATGACACTGTTTCTCTTCCACTCCGTATGGACAGTCCCATCTTCCATCGCAAACCATGCGAATAGGAATGCAATATGTGTTTGGGCACTTGAACATGTTTGGACAGGTTGCATTTGTACAATCTGAGAGATGGACTGCATTAGGGCAACCGTTACTTTTACCGTTGTTGTTTCGATAAAATACACACAAATCCTGTCTTTTGAAACACCTTTTATGCCGTAGCAGACAAAGTTGTTCATCACCGGCAAGTGCCCCTGGACAGATAGGTTTGGCCTCGCTCCCATTGACATATTCAGCAGGTGCTTGCACTGTTATTGTGGTCACGGATTTCTTGGAATTAAACCTTAGTGTTTCATTCTCATCTTCAAATAATAAACCTTTACAGTCTGGTTCAAGGTCATTAAGGAAATTTATAGGAATGCAATCTCCACTCGTACAACGATAATTCCCCTCACATTTGCATAAAGTTTCAAATTCATCAGAAGCATCAGAACAATCGGGAAAAAAGTTACATTTCTTTTCTTTTGAAATACATTGATGATTATTACATTGAAAGAATGAATTGGAACAATATGTATTTCTAAAACATCCTGCTTCATCCGAATTGTCTGCACAGTCTTTGTAGAAATCGCAATAAAGAGAAATGGATATGTTTGCGCCTTCTTTGCATTGAAATAAGCGTCCATTCATTGCGCAATTTTCTTCATCTGTCCCTAAAATACAGTCATTTTTACCATCACATTGTGCATCTTTAACAATGCAGGTGCCATCAGAACACTGGTACTGTGTATTCATGCAAGATAATGATATTTGCTGGGCTAATGTTTCACAAAGGACATTAAAAACATCGTTGCTGTCGCATTGTTGCCCTTCCACAACATGCCATTTTACAAAAGTGTATATTCTATATGGTCTTAAAATGTTACATTTTTGGCCCTGAGACAGCACCCAAAGTGATCCATATTGTGGTACAAATTTAATAAATTCCAAGAACTGTGATACCTTAGTTTGTACAGAAGTATCTGTCATGTTTAAGACAGTGCTATTATGTGCAAATAAATTGCACTTTGCATGTGCACTTTCATAATTCATTGCTTTCGTAATATCTCTGTAGCTGGAGTAAATTCGTATGCAAAGCCCTTCAGCCCAATGCCATCCAAGTGGGCAAACATTCTTTCTTCTTTTCAATACATTCATATACATATGTTTGACTATAAAGGCACTGTGCAAAGTGTTTCTTCTGATAATATCAGCCAAATTTCCTCGATCCAGTACTTTGGCTGGCGCTTTGCAGATATAACCACTATGCGTTAGAGGAAAACTGCATGGGATTTTTATCCAGCTACTTGAATCATGTGGAGTTGTGAGCAGCATGGTAGTGCAACGTGAAGTTTGGTCCCTAGAGGGTTGTGGTAAGATATGCATAAAGCTTTTAACCAATCTGCTTAGTTGTTTTGAAAAAATGATGAAAGGTGGTACAGAATCATGGAATGGATGGTACCAGTCTGCAAATATAAGGCTGTTGTTGTCCACCCATCGCAAAAGACTAGTCTGAAAAAATAATAATAAAGAACAGGAGAACTGTGATTTTGCTGACCAGGTCACATGCACAGACTGTGAATTTCCACTGGAGCTCCATTCACCTATATAGTTATTTAACAGGAATCCATGCATTAAGGACTGTTAAGACACCAAAAACCTTTGCATGGCCGATTTTGCGATTTTTACCTTTTTTTACAAGATGAATGTCCTTTCAATTAGTCGTCAAAATTTCAAGCTTTTAACTAAAATAGAAATATGAGAAAAACGCCCAAAACCACACAGGGATGTGGACATCTGAACCTCCATGTGTCATTCTTTTGGTTTTCAGCCGCCAAACGGAGCAATGCCGCCCGTCCATCGTACTTAACAGCCTGTCACGTGGCTGCAGGTAGCAACGGCCCATGGCAAAAGGAGAGTGGTATAAGGGCAGCAATGCAAAATAAGGCAGCACGCCGAAAGTGTGTTTGTGGGCAGGGAAAATATGCAAACATGCTAACATATCATAGCCTTAGTGGTTTACTGTATAGTTATCTTGATTGTTTTGCATTCTAATGAAGGGAGACTTTAAATGTTCAAGAGGAGCGGGAATCGTCAGACGATGTCCCTTCAAACTTCCAAGGCCATGCCACGATGGATTACCCCAGTGGTCCTCCACATGAAAGACAGGTGGGGAAAAAGCTGGCAGCTTAATCAATAATACCTACGTACATAAAATTTTATCGAAACCCAGGGATGAGGAAATAAAAGTACAAATAAACACATCGAAATAAGCATAAACGTGAACAGCAGAGAAAATGCACAAAACAGCGTTACAAAACTCCGGTTGGAAAGAGAAATGAAACTCATTGAGAAAATAACTGCAAAAATAATGAAAAGCTAACTAAGTAAAGTGTATGTATACAGACAAGTCCAACAAGCAAACTACATAAAGTATACAGATAGGAGTAAATACAATAAAATACTATCTCTAAAAACGGGATGAAGAGGTAGGGGGCGGAAGACCAAACCCGCCATCCATGCACTGACCACGAGCGGCCATAGGCCGCCCCACCGAAGCAAGGCAATGCAACTTTCGTTGCCAGGCTTGAGGTCACAGGGCCTGAAGAGCCGCCTCCATGACGTTACACTTTGAAACCATACTGTCGCTGTCGCCGTTTGACAGATCGCTGAATAATGTTTTCCGCACTTCAAAGGCTCTTTTATTCATGTGATTGGCCAAGAATTGATTGACAACCTCCCCAAATGTTAAGCGACGATGTTTACTACGTTTTGTACAAATATCAGCTCAACTTGAGCAAATGGTATTGTTTCACAGGCAAACGATCAACATGAAAGGCCTTTGAAGCTTGTTTTCTCAGAAAGAATAATAGGACGAGAACCCCACCTAAGAATGGCTATTCCAAGAAAACGGCTGGGCGAAATTTAATCCGGTTAACGGTTTTCGATTTTTTATTGTCTGAACTGCTAAAACGTTTCAGCGATTTTCTTTTCTTTTTCTTTGAAATGAAGAAAATGAACATTCTGAAAATCAAAGGGAAAATTGAAACGTCAAACTTTGAGGATGGATAACAGAAAAACGAAACAAAACATAAAAAATCGCAGGATCGTTTTTTGTTGTCAATATGTCAGGAATAAGATGCAAGTGTAGTTATGATTTTATCACAAATAATTAATGACTTATATCGCCTTTTATGCCGTGGATGCTTTGCGGTCAACTTTTAATTGTTTATTCAACAATTTACATCACAGACACCCAAATACGGAACATATAAATTCTTTGGAGTATGACGAGTACACACATATATGATATGTTATCCTAATGCAAATACATTTTGAGCTAGGATTGACTAAAATGGGATTTATTTTTGGTGTCTTACCTGTCCTTAAGAGACCTATTGTTATGAAAATGTGTATGGCTTTTTGGTTTTCATTTGCAGAGGTCACTGTATTCATTGAGTGTGTCCTGATCACAGAGTCCAATGAATACTTTGCGGGGTCACTGCAAAGCCACTGAGTTGGCCTGTTCTGTGGGTGACTCACATGTAAACATGTGGAAGAAGCTAGAATGGTAAACCTCATTAAAATGAGGTGATCCAGGCAGGTCTCAATGCACTGGGATGTGTGGCTAATCGGAAAACTCTCGAACAAAGTATAGATTGTTCTGTACAAATATAAAGCAGATGTTTTCCTGACGGAGGAGAAGAGGAGAGAGAATTCTGAAGGATCTGACAGAAGTTGTGTGTTGTCACCAAGCCATTGGGACTGTACGCCATTGTTTACATTGTGACTGTGGACATTGTCTTTGAGTGGACTGGTATATTGTACCACACTGGTACCAAAATCGTACCTCTGTGGGATCAGATCAGCCCCACATTTTTCAGTACCACATTGGACCCAAACTGTACCTCTCTGGGATTTGTCCCAGATCATTTGGCACCTGTCATAGGACTTGGAACTGTGGGACAGTACTTGTGGATAATCTTACCAGAAATTAAGATTTACCTAAGACTGTTTGACTGTTGAAATGTCAGTGGAGATAAGTTTACCTACCTTGTACTGATTTTGATTGTCTTTATATCGTTATTGTTAAAGTTATATCATTGTTGTCATTCTTTGGCGAGTTCTGCTAACATTCAAAAGGTGGGCATCATAACAATATATTCGAAATGAATTATTAAAGTTATATCACTGTTGTCATTCTCTGGTGAGTCCTACCCCATGGCTTTGTTTAACCTTCCCATAAGCTACAGTTCTATTGAGGTTCAGCCCAATCTGAGTGACACTTTCACAGAAATAAAACATAGCCAAATATGTAGCAAATCATACTTTTTTTTAAATTGCAGCGCCAACTGTTGAACAAGTTAAAGTTTCGGGTTTCCGGGAGGTGTCCCTACGGAATTTCAAAGCAATTAGCCACGAAATTTCGGAAACGATTTTTAAGATGGACAAAAATACATCTATATTTTGCACGACCATTTGTACACACTGGGTGAAACCCACCTAAGTCACACCCCCCCCCCCCCCAACTCAAGTTTTAAGTCGATTTGTTTCAAGATTGTGGAGGGGCCGATTATGTAAATTTACATTGTATTCCAATTTTCCATCATAGTTAACGGGAATGCAAAAATAAACTGACAGGTACACGAATTGAAATATTTGTTAAATATCCGGGATCCTGAGTGTCACCTCCTGATAAGAAACATTCCTTAGCACTCCCAACAATACACCTACCCCAGGTTTAAAGAGCATATTGATGGTGTACGGATGACTGAGCATCCTAAAAGCTCAGCTGACTGACAAGGTAGCTGAGCTAAAACATATGCCAGCTGTATTTCATGGGTCTCGAAGTCCCCCTAATTAATTTTTTTTCTGGTCAGACCAGGGCATCTCTTTTACAACAAGGTACCCCATTGTGTCAAAAGTATGTGACCACATTATTTTAAAGTGCTAGTATCCACAAAAGCAGGTCGCATATTTGTTCAAAACTATATGGAAAAATAACTGAGTTCGTAACCACCACATGCCTGGCTCCAAACGTGTAAGCATTTAAGCCATCTATAATCTGTATATACATGGGTGTACATGTGCTTCGTAATATGTTTATGAATGCACTTACAGGCATGTCTGTGTGTGTATGTATGCATATATGCCTCACCATATTTTGTACTATGACACATTACTTACGTATACACGTATTATTTTTATGCACTCATCATTGTTAACATTTGCACCGCACACTTTGATCGCATCAGTATAGTTCAATCTGGCTTTTACCAAGCATGCATAATTTGATTGATAATTCTTTGTTATGACGTGCATATTTATATTATGTAAGGTATATATTGTGTACAATTTGCAGACATGCAAGTATGTATGTATACATGTACATGTGTGTATGAATTTATTTTGCCTATGCTTTGTTTCCTTACACGGACGCCTCTGCTTTGAATTAATGGATCGTGTTATATTGCTTTCACATGGATCTGTCCATGTACTAGTATTGTTGTTACACCTTCGACTGATATGTGCAGAGGCTATTTGCATTGTATATTGTTGCTACTTTCTTAATCATTATTGTTGTGTACTGACTTTCGCGGTCCTATGTTGGTTTTATGATTGCTGTTCGCATGATGGCCTGATGCCTCTCTTACACAACGAGGTACGTAGTCTAAATGTTTGCTTGCCTTTGATGTACCTGTCAATACTATACATGGTTGTGCGAATTTTTTTTTTTCATTGAGTTTCAAAAGAATCCAACATGCAGTTTGGTTGCGGTCAAAAAATGTGAAAACACACAGAATCATAACCAAGAGGGCTGTGTGAACAGCCCGTCCCCAACTGACCTTGACATTGTTCCCATAATACGTCACACCCCAGTCTAGGGGCTGGGAATTTTTGAGAAAAAGGAAAACTTGGAGTATCCATTGCAATCCCAATATGGAATGCATGCCTTAACTGACACATATCCAAATGATTAACTCGGCAGTTACATCCCAACCAAGTTTCAAGAAAACCTGAATGACGGTTTTGGTGAAAAAATCTAAAATGGAAATGTTTATTGCAACCTCTATTAACTAAAATGGTAATGAATAGGAATGCATGCATTAACTGAAAAGTACCCAAATTGAAAAAAAAAAAATATATATATATACATATATATAACAAATCAGCACTACAGAATAGCACTTCCTCGTTTACACTTTGCACATGCTACACCGCCATTCAGAATAACCTGTGTGGCGTTTTGGAAAAGGTTAAAAAAGGAAAACACACAAAGCATTCGTTTAAAAAAAAGAAACAGAAAAAAACAGCAACGAAGAGTCTAATCATAAAAGCCTAAGGTCTGAGGGTCCCCAGAAGTGTCTCCATGCAATTTCAAATGAATTGGCAGAGCAGTTTTGGAGAAGATTGTTTAATATTTTGCCAAAGAAAATTTAACAATAACACTCCTTAAACATGAAAAAAAAAAAAAAAAAAATAAATAAATAATAAAAAAAAAAAACAATGGAGCATGACCATTTGAGCAAACTTCGTAGAGACCCACCCAAGGTACATTCCCTTAAAGTTGAAGTGAATCTGGTAAACAATGTTTGGAGAAATTGAAAAAAATATATATATTTTGCCATCCCTACTCACTTACATTGTAATCAATATGAATGCATGCCTTAAGTGACAGATACCCAAACTAAAAGATTCGTTAAAAATCAGTGTCAGCATCTAGTATACAACTTTGTTCACCCCTCCCACAACATTTACGCTTCCACCACGTTTCCAAACAATCTCAATGACCATTTTGGAGAAATCAAAAATAGGAAGAGAACAAAAATTCGTGAAAAAGATATTGCAGCGCCAACTATCGAAGAAATTAAAGCATTCAGGTCGATAGAAGTGTGTTCAAAATTCGCCGGCGTACAACCTTTTGAACACACTAGGTACAAATCTACTCAATATTCATTCCAAACAAGCTTAAAGTGAATCTATTGAATGGTTATAGAGAAGATGTTGGAAATGTGAATTTTCATTGCAAGACCCATTGACTTACATGGTAATCAAGCAGGTATGGATGCATTAATGGACATGTACCCGAACTGGAAAAAAAATCGTTAAAAAAACCAGGGATCTACAGCACTATCACTTAGTACACATCCGTATTTAATACTCCTACAAGATATATATCTTCCAAATTTAAGAAAATTCTCAGTCGTGGCTGTAGACGAGAAGTCGCCAATAGCATAAAAAACACAAAAATTAACTGAAAAATGAAGAAAATTCCAAAACCAACTGTTGAAGAAGTTAAGGTCTCTAGATCCTAAGAAGTGTCCGGATGCAATTTCCAAACAATCGGCGGAGCAAATTCGGAAAAGATCGCTAAAGAATTTGCCAAAAAAAATTAAAAATATCATAAAAGATCCAAAATTTATTGGACCATGACAACTTAAATAACCTTGGCAGAAACACATGTAAGGTACATCCCCAGGGGCTCCACTGGAGCTGTATTTTCCTACCCACTTGAGAAAGTTTTAAAACTTTGGCTAGACAGATCTAGATGTGGCTGATGGTTTTCAACATTGCAAATATTTGAAATGGGTTCAAATACTATTTCAAAAGGCTCTATTTGGCTACCAATTAAAATTTTTCAGAGGAATCCCTGCTTACTGAAAGTTAATTACAACCGAGCATATAGGGTATAAGTTTTGAACAGTTGCCTGCCACATGGCTCTTTCCACCGTAATATGCTAGAATAGTATGACTGGTCAAAAATTGCGATATCATTAAGTTCGGCATCAGGTCGTCATTTCATTAACACGTCTGCAATGAAGCCTCAAAGAGCTGTCTGCAAGAATGTGGCACTGAAAGCCCAAACTCAGTTTCAGCAAATTCATCGCAACTTCAGGTAGGCAGTAAATATGAACAGATGAGTGAATTTGCCTAGTAAAACTGAGTTGGGGAGGGGAGTCATATAGGCCAGTACTGCAGCAGCCCTGGCCTATATGACTCCCCTCCCCTACTGAGTTTTACTAAGTTAGTTGTGACAGCTGAATAAGTTGATTAATGAACCGAAAAATGTGTCATCGCTTTGGCTTTATCATTCTAGCATAAGATTAAACTTTTTTTACAGTAGAAAGGTATTCTTAAAAATCTGTCTGACAGCTCATTCTACACATTTTGTGGAATCCTATAGTTTACACACAGATGCTCAACCAGTTCCGAGACTGATGCATCCAGCGCCATTGCTCCGACTTCGAAATTATATTAGAGGTGTATTTCATAAATTGTCGGTCTGTGGAAGTGCCCTACCGTGTCAATGTACAAGCCACACCTGCTATAACATCACCCTGGGTCCTTGGTCAATCTTTTTGGGGTTGTCCCGATGGCCTAGAGGTCAGCGTGTTGGACTTTACATTTGGCTAGGCGAGTGTGCCGAAGGTAGTGGGTTCAAATTCCATACAGGTTGACATAAATTTATCGTATTTTTGATTTGATCAGAATTTATTTATTTATTTACTTATTTATTCATTCATTCATTCATTCATTCATTCATTCATTCATTCATTCATTCATTTATTTATTTATTTATTTATTTATTTATTTATTTATTTATTTCCAACAGGGTATCCGAGAACTGTTGCAGATTTAGGGGTTTAACAAACCCTTATTCCCATGGCAGAAAAACAAAGAAGAAAGAAAAAAAACAGGAATTGAGAAAGAAAAAAAGAAGAATTTAGTTAGGTCCTATGTATACATAGGCTATAGTAAGGTACAGGGTCATTGGAGGTTGTACCTCCTCTATAATATAGCGCAGATATACCTATAGATCACCAGCATTTTTGATTTACGATACACTTAAAGAAAAAGGCACACATTAGACATTTTCCTTTCTGTAGACCTACATCGTGGGTCCACTCAGCAGTAATCGGATTAAGGCCCAATATCTACATTTTTATTTCATTTGTAAGCTTAACGTTTTATACTTCTGATACTGCATTTAGGCCTGTATGTAGAGTTTTATATACGTGTTTATATTGTTTTTTTATTTTTAGTTACCCATGAGAGAACAGTGTTGTAGCACACTGAAGGGGTCCTTGGGTAAATGTGACGAATAAATTAAAAAAAAAAATTGTTTGCCCTTTTTAGTTTTCTTTGCCATCATCAATATTTATAGTCGGATAGACAAGCTCTTGATGTCTGCAATATATTGTCCATCTACACACAATTACATCCCCAATGTCCGTAAAACTGGATACCAAGCCATGCACTACAACATTAAATCATATCTTTGCTTAAAGAGGGTCAAACCTGTTGAGGTAACAGCTGAGCTTCCACATGACTCTCATACTTATACAATTCAAATTCACATCCACCTGTTAGCTGAGCACGGAACTGTAACATTCATCCAATTCAACTATACCATGAAAGAAAAAAAATCGAATAAAGTAATCATCTGGGCCATATTATTATACATGCTGTGTTACAGTTTTGTTCCTCCATGCATGCATAATTAACGAACTTAAATATATGTGAAGTAGAGCTATTCATTAAGAACCATGTCATGTTCATACATCTACATGTAAACATATTAATTCAAGATAATATCATTATCAAATTTTAAAATATGTGTCCTTTCGAGAAAAAATAGGGAAAAATGTTTATACATCAAGAAAATGATGTACCTTATTTTAAGATAAAATCTCATTTCAAGAAACATTAAGAAAAAATAAATGCGTTCTTTAAACTCAGCAAAACATTTCTTAAATAACATAACAATAAGAAATAAAAAAGAAACAAAACTGTTTCACGAAAATTTAGGAAACCTGCCTTTGTGAACATGTTATTATCTTTTACAATACACAAATGGAAAGGGTTTTTTGGCCTGCAGTTTGTCAAACAAGAGCAGACATATCTTACTAAAGAAAGGGGACGTGGACGTGAAGCTGATGAGTAGCTTTGCTTTAAAAATGGTTACATATCTACAACAATCAATAGAAAAAAGCAAATGCTGACATTTTGCAAGGTCAATACAGGATAACAAGAAAAGTGCGGATGCAAGAGGAGAACCATTAAAATAGAAAAAAAAGGTTAAGGAGGTAGTACTAAAAGAAGCAACAGTACTCGCATCAAAATAAATAGAAGTATAGCGAAAAACGCACTGCTAATACATTTACCAAAAGAAAGAAGCAGAACAAATATATAACTTAAGTATAAGCATAAAGTTTAAGCTGGAAAACAATGCAGAAGGTTAAATAGAACAGTTTGACTTACTGAAAGAAAAGGAAAACAGACCAAAGTCGGATTTAGTTACATGTAGTATATAGAGCAAAGGCCCAACATAACTTTGACTGACTCTAATCCTTCGATACAGTTTAATATTCCTGGCACTTTGTCTAACTATACGGACCCCAGAGAAACGAGACTGCATGCTAAAAGTAGAATTGCGAGGGAGCTGCTGGCTTATTGAAAAGCAGTGATGACGTAGGTTTGATCAATTTAATACAGGTACTCTGGATGCAAGTCGATGTTTGGTTGCAGGTTATACAAACTGGTACCAACTATCCCTATGCTGCTTACATCGAACCTACATTGAGTGATGACATCGAGTGATAGGTGCCCCAATAGACCAGTTCATGGGACTCGGGTTCAATCGGTTCACGTCGGGAAGGGCACCCTGCATTGTTTACATTTTGTGCTCGACCACGCTGGCCGGATTACACGTGGAAGGATCAGAAAGTAAAAATCAGGATGTGCTTGGATTACATGAAAAATCAAACTGTCAGCAAACTAAAAATGCACGTTTCACCACTGATGTGACATTATAAGTAAAAGATTTGCACTGGTCAGCACAATCCATGTTGTAATCACTAGCGTTAGCCAAAGCATCCGTTGTAAACATGAAGGCGTGGGCCAGACTCAGCCACTTGCTGATTGGACAATCAGGCCAACAATGGAATGCATAATTAATTACGGTCCGGGAAAAGTTCGGTACAACTCGTTATGAACAGGTCTATTGTAAGTCAATTGCTTTATAAAGTCAATGTCAATGGAATTAGGACACTGCCAGTCAATCGGGTTTGAACTTTGGCCTCCCCGATTGCTCCATCTATACAAAAAGCTCAGAAACAGTGGACTAAGAAGCAACGTTGTATTATGGATTTCTTTGTGTGTGTGTGTGTGTGTGTGTGTGTGTGTGTGTGTTGATAGTTTTCTCTTGAACCGAGTCAATTTTCAAAAAAATAGTCGAGTAAACGGCCATTTGGACCAATTAGTGGTGACGCCACTGAGGGATACAGAATGGAGATAACAGATACTTGCTTCAAGATTTATGTCAATGTTTGCCAGGGAGTTTTGACTGCCTGCGTGAAAAAAAGAAAAGCACTATCACTTTGTATCCCTTATTAGCTAGCAATGTACTCTGTTTTTTAATTCCTTCTGGTCAGTATCCATTGGCCCCTGGAAGACCTTTATAATGGGCCAGTGCCGTGCCGCTTGATCATGTGCCTTGTGTCATCATTCATGGTGAGTATACAAAAAAACTCTTTCAACTTCCAATCCAATAATGGATTGCCTGCACCTGGAAAACCATTACAACCTACTTACATAGAGAGGCATTACTTAATTGCATACCAGACCCTTTTCTCTTCCCTTGACGAATATGATAAACGTCAAGGCAATGACATCAATAGTACGACCCTCTATAATTGTTCTTACATGTATGCATTCATGTTAGATATCAAACAAGTCGCATTTACCTCCCATAAAAATAGCTGGTAGAGGATTAAAACTCAGATTAACGTCCTTTGACTCTGGGTAGTGGCATGCAAAACCACAAGCATAAAACAGACATTGTGATTGAATTAACAAAATTTGCGATGAAAACTTCACTTTAATAATACAAAACAACAAATATATGGGCAAGACTAGATCAAAGTTGTGGGTTCTTATTCTAAAAGGTAAGTGAAGGGAATGAAAAATTTTCACGTGACGGCCCATTCCATCTAAGGGTCTGAGCCATAACTGTAGAGAGAATTTTTCTCAAAAGTCAAATTTCACAATCATTATCAAATTTTAAAATTACGTCAATTACAAATGGATTGATTAATCATCTAAAAATGTACGGTTATGCAAGATAAATGTCTAACGTAGGAAACTGTTTTTGGATTTGGTTTTCAATTCTTCCATCCTTGACGCTTAGAGTTTAAAATTGAGAAACTGTGTAACATCGTGGTTCCAATCTTACAATACTCTAAAACTTTTTAAAATCAATTTTGTCCCTACAAACAACTCCATGTTGTTCCGAAGGGCCTGTATTATTGTTCCAGACAATGTGCAGACCTTAAGAATTGAATATTGTTTGAACGTACTAATTCGAAAAAAAACTTGTGACTTGACACCTGGTCAAAAGCAGCATAAAGCTTCTAAAAATCTCTTAATTGATTTGATATTTGATGACAACACATCTAGACATCCATATAACTGCACAAACACATAGTTTAATGGGTAAAAGGTTCAATCTACTTTATTTAAACCACTATTTGACAAAAGGTGCGCAACGGATTTTTTCCCTTACACCTATCCTGCACTCATATATGTGTCTTGTCTTTATTTATATTCCACGCCCTCAAAATGTATTAAATACTTCACTTGTGTAGGGGGCTAAAGGTCGTTCCTTCTGTCATTTTAAAATCGATTATATAAAAACCTCCTGGGTGGCATCATATATCATCTGCCGAGAATGTCTATACATTATCTGAGGTGAAAGGTGGGTTGGGGGTTGGGGGGTGCAGGTAAGGTGTTTGTGTGTGTATGTACATAAAATGACCAAAGTAACTACGATTGGCAACATGCAACGTGTTGTTATGTCGTTTCATCTATCATATCTTTGAAGATTTAACATTTAAAAGTTCATCAATAAATACAGGACCAGTTATTTGTACTATACAAAACTCAAATTTGTCATGATGATATTTGAAGTGTGTACGGTTACGATTATATTGTTTTTGTGTAGTTAACACAACCATAACTCTGTCCCGTTCATTTCATCTAGATGTTGAATGTCATTTCCTTCAAAATTTACTCTATAATTTCTCCCCAACAAATACCATTTACATGAGAACTCTGGAGGAAGCCACTGTGTGAGAAAAGCATGTTGCTTTTCCTTTGCACGGGTTTAACTTTTGACTCTTCCTAAGAAATCTGTACACTTTATATTCTAACATGAAGAGGATCTATGTTGCTTGTTGGCCACTTTATGTTTGGACGAGGATTGGGTCAATGTTGCTTCTTGTGCACCGTTTATTTTCTATGCTTACACTAGTGTTACCTTTTTCCAGTTTTGTAATCCAATAAAGACAGCTAACCGGGGAGACATGTAAGATTCTTCTGTCCACTTTTTTTTCAGAATACGCAAGATAAACTTAAGTTCATCATCAGTTAGAATTGAAACAAGATCTGCCTTAATCTCTGTAAGTGTGGTGCACTGTTGTCGTGCATGCTCCCATGTAAGCTCCTCCTTTAGAGCTCCATATCTGTATGTGTAGCAGAAACCTCTATGTAATTCCCATCCTCCAGGACAACTGTAGATTGAATTGATATGGTGCACAGCTTGATAGGGAAACAACTGGACAAAAACATATAGCCCTCGGAAATGTTCAGCGTGATACTCTTCCAAAGTTCCCCATATCTGAATCATCTGTGAGTCAATAGTTTTTACTAAAATGCTCTCTCTCTGAAGTACAGCAAATGGTATGGGCCTTAAAGACCTCCTATAATACTTGTCGTTCTTCATCGTAGTCTCAGTAACAATAAAGTTTGATTTTGAACAACTCTTGGCATTACAGACAGACTGAAAATCAAATGATAACACATGTATATAAAGGGCAAAATAATGCGTGTAAAAAGTGTTGGCAGGGCCGCTCAGACCAAACAAATAGTATAGCGCAGATGTTTTTGGTTTTCTCTTGGAAAAGTATGGCAAGCCAATCTTTCCACATGTAATAGGGTGAATAAACGAAAATAGAATTCTAGGAATTAGGATCATTCCTGAACTACAAGTAGAAATACTTTTTTCGCTTACCCAGGGGTCCGAAATTAAAAGTCCAAATCCAGACGAAGACCACGTGCAGTTTACATTATATTGAAACGTTGCATTGTTTGATTGCTTAGTTATATGTCTCTGAAACCCAAGAGTATATGGATGCTTCATGGGGTGTGCATGCAACGTTGCTACTATTTTGCAATCCTTTTTACCAGGACGAGGGCTACCATTAAAAGCCCTGACAACAAATTTATACCATGACCTGCTGATAATATCCACGCGGATATCGTGGCGTATTTCTTTTGGCTGTGGATAGTCAAGCAGCATTATGCACTTCCCCTTTTCCGGACTGACAATAATATGTTTGTCACGATGATTCTGGACGACTTTGGAAACCAGCCCAGGGACAGACTGACCGGCTAAAATTGTCTTCAGCACAACTCCGCGACATTTTGTGGAAGAAAACATTAGTTTTATAAAACCTGCCCTCTCAAAATTGGCTGTATCTACGTAAATGATCACCTCTAAACTGTTCTCAGATGAAATAATTGCGCCACCAGCTCCTGAGAATAAATGTTCTGAAAGAACCCCACAAACAGGTCCATATATATGCTCCCCATCTTTAATAACCATGCCGTCTGATTCACAGTCCCCTGCATTTGATCCTCCAAACATATACTCTAGTATAAACATTCGTATGAAATGAGTGTTCAATGTAACAAAGGTATATTTCAGGTACAACCCTTTTTTTAAAAGGTCATAATTTAAAAGATGATTTTTTCCTACAAGTAACGTTTCTTTATACATTATTTCTGAGTTCATTTCTATCGACACAAACGTGACGTTTAATTTTGCACTTTTGAATGAAATGCTGCGATCTGGTTTCACAAAAGTATACACAATAAGAAGTTGAAAAAGCATAGATGTTACGCTCGTTGTCTTGTTGTGAGATTTGAAACCACCGATACGTGTTAAAATTTTGGAAATATCGTATCTACCATTAAAAATTGCAACAACAGATCCATTGGTCCTGACATCCTCAAGAGTTAGATTCAGCTGAACCAATTTCCCTATAGGTACCCTCAGCAACCAACGATATATCTTGTGAGTGCTTTCAAATTGTATCTCCAGGTTAGGACTCCATAAAATCTGTCCATGTGGTTGCCTCAGAACTACTATATCTCCCATAATTTCTCCACTCCTTTCAATAGCTTTAAAGGATCCTATAAATCCGTAGAACTCACTCACTCCATCAGAAACAAATTCCACATAGACTGCATTCCCAGATGTGTAAAGATACCATGAACTATATCTCTGTCCACAATAACGTCCAATCAATTTATCGTCTTTGGTTTTTCCATCATGTACTGCAACATAATCATATATACAGCCATCACCGGAATACTCTAAAAGGAAGAGGTCAAAGCTTAGGTTAATTTTTAAGTTGAGATTTACTTCAATTGTCCATTGACATACCATGTTTGGGCTGTATTGTACGTAGCTTTGCGCCAGATCCTTTAGACCAAACAAGCCACATGGGGATGTGATATAGCGCATGTCACCACATCCACTTTTTCCAGTACCAACGTTACAAATGGAATTTTTCACCTTTGTCACAAGCTGGACGATGCCCAATAAAGTTGTGTGGATGATATTACTTTTGCTGATAAAATCAACACATCTGCACAAGGATTCATTATCTTTTGAATTGGAAGTCACTGCGGACTGAAATGCCTTCAGACTGTGGCATATTGATGGCGAGACTGGACTTGTAAGTATGAGAATGACCAATACACATAAGGAGAACATCATTTATCGATCAAGAACAAATCTGCATTAAAAATAACCAGATTCATCACGGTCAATGTTGTGCTCTAGGTTTTAATGGTCAAAAATAACAAAAACCTTGTTTTTTGAGGAGAACATTATGATATGTGTACTTATAATCAGATGATCAAGATATTATAGATAATATCACCTTCTTCTTCTTCTTCTTCTTCTTCTTCTTCTTTTTCTTCTTCTTCTTCTTCTTCTTCTTCTTCTTCTTCTTCTTCTTCTTCTTCTTCTTCTTCTTCTTCTTTTCTCTTCTCCACCCTCTTCCACCTTCTTGATATACCAAAAGAATGGACAGTAACAGGGTGACCATGATGGTACATCACAAGAAATTTTAAATTGGATGACTGGCGCAACAGTGTTAAGATTTCTTAATCACCAAGTCCACAAAATACGCACATTATGTTGATAAAAGCATTGATTTTGTCCTAACCTTTCACATTGCTTGTTTATTGTAGGAAAATAAATAAGTTTTGAATGCTTGTGTATTTTCCGCATAACTCCAGTGGACTGCATGGTAGGATATGGACCCAACAGAAAGGGAGACTTCTATTCCATTTGATATTTGATATAACCATTAAAATCAGTTGTTCTTTAAGTCTCCTTTGATATGGGAAGATACACATAAATATCTTATGTAATGATGTGAAAACTGGTTTTGCTACCTGTACAACCGAGGAGCTGGGCTTCAATTATAAATGCACTCTCGAGAACAAGATGACTGTGATAGTCTGTTGCTCCGCCGACCTTTGATGCACAGGTGTAAGTGGTCGTGCGACCTTCAATATGACCCTTCTTCAAGATTATCATCATGTGGCAGTATATTAAAATTTTCCGGAAGTGACCACTCCAAAAAATGCCTCAATAGGTCTCAAATTACATCTTGAAAGACCAAATTGACTAATCGTGATTAAAAAGCAGTTCAAGATCGAGCATGTGCTTGTCATATCAATCCTTATATACATTTGCCGAAATCCAGTGAACAGGGCAAGTAATTTCTTGAATATAAGACATGAATCTTATGTGTACCATGAAGCAGCCCCTCATGGAGAACCATTACTGTTTGCAGGATCAGTATCACATGGTTCTAGAATCATCATTTTCCAAATGAAAAGTCAAAGGATGCATCAGTACAAAGACACTGCGTCAGTTTAACCTTTCAAAGTCCCTCAAGGGTCAAATTAATTGTTTGTACATTTCTCATAGCCACGTGTATGTTGTATGCTCCATCCTGTCTCAGTGGTTATATTTGTGCTTGGAGCGTTAGCAATGCTTTATTTTGAAATTGAAGAGTCATCTGCAAGAGTACAACAAATACAGCTTATTAAAAATATGCGTACCTTAAGCATATCAGTTTTCTAGTGTTTAACTACGTATGTCGCTCAAAGGTAAGTCTTTCCTCTGGCTTTGTCCTCTGCATTAAGCACGTAACTATGGTTTCTGTGCGTAGGCTAATGTTCTAAAACGCTTTAGTTATGAAGCGCCTTTGTAAAGGCAAGAGCCGTTAAAGTTAAAATGAGAAGTAAATAGCCAAGTTTAAATCAAGAAGTGCACTTGTTAAATATTTAATTCCATTTTACTGTATTATAAATTTGTATCTGTATTTTGTCTTCCAGCTATGACTAGATGATTTGTCTGGTATGGAGTCATAAGGCTTGAAGAATTAAAGACCTGAATGAGACCGACTGGTTGCCAGGAGTTGTGAGAAATATGTGACGCGAAATTTTCAGATCATTTAAGATACACAAAGCAAAACTGGCCGCTTTTATGTCTTGTATGTGACACCAGATGACAAAATGTCCCCATACAATTTCAAAAGTAACTGGACGAGCGGTTTTGCATATTTGAAGATCTTGCCAACAAATGAATCCCCCAAATCATTAACGACTCAAAAATTCAAATTCAATGACATTCGGACAAACGTGGTAGAGACCCACATAAGGTTAAAACCATGTTTGAAGTCGGCTCATGGTTTCTGAAAATGTCTAAAATCTTAATTTCTGACAAAAGAGGGACAGACGTATAGATAGAAGATGGATACTGACCTATCGTATAAGCTCAGCTGACTAACAAATGGCCCGGTTTAAATTACATAAATGGTCAAGATAATTACTGATGGACAGTTTGTTTCATTTCTGTGTAATGTTTTTTTACTGTTGCTTGTAAATACTGTGTTTACTCTGAGAAATTATTTCCCCAAAATAGTGACACACAACTTGTAACAAGTGCTTACCTGTTCCCGAGAGAATCCACAAGCAATACGATTCCAACCATGCCATGCAATTTACCAAAGCTATATGTGGATCTTCAGTACTGTAAGTTTTAACACAAGAAGGCTATGTGTCCTGTGCTCAGCTTACTTTGCATGTACTTAGCCAACATGTACTATGTTAAGGTATATCATGTTGCTTGTACGTATGGAACATATTTAGATAACAGCTCTTATCTAATTCCTCTCAAATCGTTACTTTTGTAATAACCCTACATTTCATGACGTTTAAATGCCGATTTGCCCTCATTCTTCTCAATTCCTTGCTGCAAGGCTAGGTTTGTGGACCAGGACAGTATTTATATGGATGTCTCGCATCGTTAGCGTAAATGATGGCTTTATATGTGCGTGTGTGTATTGAGAAATATTCTCACTGATCATTTTGGGATTCAATGCCATTGCAGTAAACGAAAAATAGATCTGATATGCAGGTGATGTAGTGGCATGGATGATCATTCATTCTACATCACTGAAGTGGTCACGTGACCCTGGAAACAAAGTCTATTACAATCGAAAGTATTCCTTAAGAATAGACCACCATCCGGTAAATTATTCAAATTCTGCCTAAAATAATTCTAGAATTTACATTTAGACAGGATTATCAATAACTCTTCTAGGACCTCCTGAACTTGGTCAATGTCACCCAAATGTTATAACAATACGATCATTAAACAGGACCATCATATTGTGTCAATAGTGAAGTTTAATCTTAGAGGCCATGCCACTTCTTCCGTTTAATGCCCCCCCCCCCGCAGCATTTGACTTTGGACCTTTGCCCCCCCCCCCCCAACGGCAGAAGTAAACCTCGATGACACACAACTGGTCTTTTTCTGCTCTACTGCTCTAGACCATCATACCTGACCTATTGATACAGAGGCCTTGTACTAGTCTTCTATTAAACTTGTTATTGGGCCTATTTCTCATAAAGCCTGACATCGATGGTCGAGTGTATTATGATCTGTTGCTTTTTCATCTAGAACCACTACCTGGTAGTGATTACCCTTTTCCACAGTCCGAAATCTTTATACTACATTAAGCAAACGTGTTATATATTTTCTCTAATAAGCACTGTTTTTTTTATTTATATTGAGTAACTCTTCACCTCCAATCGTTGTGATGCTTGCCCCAGCTCACTATATATTTAATATCAAATGACGATTTTCACTACTAAAATAGCCTATAGCATCGACAGAGATACGATTTACAGTTTTGTTAACGTATTAGAAATACATCTGTACACCTAATTATTTTACAATTTTACACTAAGCATTTACGACCAAGGGAAAATGTACCGACATCCCTCTTCGAAATCTTGGCTTGTGTGTAGGCATGTGGAATGCAAAGACTGTGTGAGTATACGACCATTTACCCTATAATGTTACAAATGAAAGTTGGAAATAACTTGTCCAACTGTGTTTATGAAGTTTTATTGTTTTTTACCCTTAAATCGTCATTATATATACTAATCAACAACTTTCCTCGGCACACTCAGCATGATTAATAATGCTGAGTGCACCGAGGGAAGCTGTTGATGATCATCATGAGTAACATCAAGGTTCAAGGCTAACTATTTATCACTTTATCGCGCAAATGGTAGTATGCTGAAAGAGTCAGGACCCGTCAGGATTTTGCCATGGCGTCGTTCCAAATAAAATGATAATGATGTGTGTCCCAAAATACATTTTAAAAGCACACACACACACACCGTATATATATATACACACACACACACACACACACATATATATATATATATATATATATATATATATATATATATATATATATATATATATGTATATATATGTATATATATAATATGTTTGGTACAGATTGCACTGCTGTAGAGGGCATTGTCGCAGGTATAACAGTAATAGAACCATAACCAATATGGTTGAAACAGAATTTTAGCTTTTATTTTTGCATAATTTCTTTTTTTTAAACTTTTCATTTCATTTGGAACAATGAAGAGAGGTACCCAGTGTCGCAATTTCCATTTTTGTCGTTTTGGGTTGTAGCATTGTTAGCTGGAGAGTTTAATTCCCCCCCCCCTTTTTTTTCACATCTTGCCCTCCTTAATGATTACTGAATACAAAATTGATTTGAATATCACGATATGCTTCCCTGTTCAATAGCCTTGCCGCTTCATTGATGCCAATATCAGAAGAACATTCCTTAGTGTTTCGACAATACATCCTGAAAAATGACAATTGTCAAAAAGCACAGAGGAGAAAAAAAAAGGCAATATATGGTGCTGGGTGTGCCGGTGGGCCTAACGTGTAAAAATGATATTTGCCATACCTGGCCCTTTACCAGACCAAAAAAAAAAAAATAAAAAAAAAAGAAGCCAAATGAGCATGTGACGTCTGGAATAAAAACAACTAAACTATTCTTTTAAGTAGCAACATTCTGAAAGGACTATTACATTTCTCTTGTGTACCAGGGCTTGGAATGGGTGGGGGTGGGGGTGGGTGGGGGTGGAAGTTATGTTGTGACCGTTGGCGATGCAAACCACCTTCCAGACATTGTACATTGGAGCGGGGGATACAATGGGATATGTGCAGTTATGGTCTTCAAGATCTTGAACATTTTTAGGGTTGAAATTTATTCTGGTTAGGTATTAGTTTCAACGTCCTATAGAAATATCGATATACTGAGCGTCATGTTTTTATTTCCATGCATTCAGTGGCCATGGCCAGGAATTATTATCGATTTCACATCGACAAAAACTTGCTTTTCACAAAAACAATTTGGTCTGTTCAGCACAAAGCTTCGAAGCAATTATTGAACGAATTTTACACATGTGTAAATGCCCAGGAGAATATAGAAAATTTACATCAAACGGCATTTAAATGTAAGAATAAAAGGCAAACTGCAAGCATTTAAATGGATCAAACATACTCCACCCAGCAAAAATACACAAAAAAAAAAAAAAAAAAAAAACAAAAAACAAAAAACAAAAACCCGTAGTATTAGCATATGATTCATTCTGGAATAGGTTGGTTTGCAAATGCAGCTTGGCTGTTATGCAACTTACCAGGATTCTTAATACGGTAAAACGTTAATTTGGCAATGTAAAATCTATTCAAAGTAGTGCGAATTACTTAATTGTATTTTAGTGATGAACACGAAAACTGATGCCGCACCAATTGAATGTCCGACCCTCCCGAGGCCTGAAGTGGCGCTGGGGCAGTGGCAATCCAGGTTAAGTCACATGTATATGGTCCTATCCTGTTTTATATAGAGAAACATCATAATGTGCAATAATGTCTTAGCTCAAATAGTTTTGGAGTTGTGATCATAAAAAAAAACAAATTTAAATGCATGAATATAAGACAAAAAGCAATCATGCAACTAGCTCAAATTTTATCCATCTATCTACAAAAAACTTGATATGTTAAATCATGCGATTCATTATGACACACAGTGGCTTATAAATACCTCGTCCTTATGCTACTGACTAGTATTCGTAATATGGCAAATATTGCAAACATAATTTTTGAAAATAAAATGTTCAAAGTTTCGCTTCCTGATATTTGTAGATTGGGCAATGCTAAATATTCACAAAGTAGTGTGAATTTCTTAATCGTATTTTTGGAAAGGATGGGCACGTGGTACCTACAGATACATTTCTTGATGAACTAAAAAAACAGATGTTGCATCTATTGAATGTCGTTTGCAAGGCCTTTAGCTGCGCTGGGACCTCCAGGGCCTAGTTGTAGTTACATGTATGTAGCCTTACCCTGTTCTATACAGATGATCATCATAATCTGCAAGAATGTTTGAGCTCAAATAGTTCTGGAGTTGTAATCTTGAACAGAAGGAAGTAATAATGTAAGATCAAAAAAGTGGTCAAGATAACCCACATGCAATCTCAAGTCATTCTTGAAGGACAATAGCTAAACTTAATTCCAAAGTTCTACATAATATATTCCTTTAAAAACGTAAAATTGAAAACCCAATGTTGCCTTGTGACATTTAAAACTAGATAAAGTTCACTCACATGAACAAATGGACAACTAAGGCCTTCAAGATGTGTTTCCACATTATTCCCGTGCAATGTATTCAACGGTCTTAGAGGATGTGTTTTTAATTTTTTGTTCCGACAAATTTTAACAGAAACAAAAACAAAAAACAAAAACAAATCTAATGAACCAAGAGGACTGTGGCATATTGTAACCCACCCAGTCGGATTTTTGTGTGATCTGACTACATTTTATGGAACAAAAGATGACTACACAGTCCACGCAAGATAGGCTACCTTGCAGTGGAATAGAAACCTCCTCCAAGTTTGTATGTTCGTCAATTTCAAGCTTTTATTTCTGGTTTCTTCCAGGTATCTCTCGTTATACTTGAGAGAACAAACTCTGCCTAGCATGGCAAATGTACTGTCAAATACAATACTAGTATTTGTAGAATAATCCTAAATAAATATCGGTTATGCATCTGATGTAAGAAATCTGTTGATTGTATTGTTCATTGGTAGCATTGTTTTTCCTGGTGGTAAGACTTTGTCCTAGATATTGGTCGGGTTATTTTGGTTGTCGTGTCGATTTCTGCAGTCTTTGTTTTGTTTCCCTGAAGTATTGTGTAGCGTCTTTGGTTTTCTTGGTTGCGCTTTAGCGGTCATATAAAAGAAACCCATCTGATGACCGGCTGTCTTTCACCGCTACAGCCTGTTCAGTTAGCACCTGGTATGCGCATGCTCGTTTAATATTTTAGCAGCGTGGTATAATGTTGCGGCCTATAGCCACTTGGTTGGCTTTGATACAAATTGGTTCTCATGGAGAGGCTTGCAGGCCTTTGGGGGTGAAGTCTGTGGGTTCATGTAAGAGAGAGGCTGTGGACTTTAACAGCAGACAGTTGAAGCATAACTAAATGTTGTGTACGTTATTGAGGAACTGGTACATGTACGTGGTAGTAGGGCCAAATAACATGGTTGTTACAATTGATTGAAGACCAAAAGTTCATATCGATATGCAATATACGTAGTGGTATATAATAGGTAAAATATGGTTCTGTACTAAATGTTAGACATTTTCCAAGTTGGTTTATGGCTGTTTGCAATTTCAAATGTCATATATATATATATACATAGCGCTGATAGGGATGAAGGAGTTTTCTGTTAGATTGTCTTTCCTTGGTCACCTTGGTAAATCTTGAGAGGGCCTCAAGTGCTTATAGTTTGTATAAACTTGCTTCACTCGGCGAAAAGAGAATAATTGCTCTACACAGTATCTATATACAAATAGAACTCACGAAATATCCCCTTTGCCATTATATTCAGTAGGGAACTGGGTGCTGGCTAGTGCATAGTTTACTCCTTAGTTTAGGCTCTTATGTTCATGCCAGTTTGTGCAATATTGCTTTTCTCGTGCTGGATATTTTAAATAGTCCAGCCGGGGGTAGGGGGAAATACTATACAAGTATTTGTAGAATAAACGTAAATATGTATTGGCTCTGCATCTGATGTAAGAAGTCTGTTTACTGTAGCTCATTGGTAGCATTGTTTACCTGGTGCTCAGACTTTGTTGTAGATACTGGTCAGGTTATTTTGGTTCAGGTGTCGATTTTCGAAGTCTTTGTTTTGTTTCCCCGCAAGTATTGTGTGGCGTCTTCGGTTTTCTTGGTTGCGCTTTGGCACCCATATAAGATACACCCATCCGATGACCGGGTGTCTTTAGCTGCTACAGCCTGTTCAGTCAGCACCTGGTAAATTCCTGCTCGTTTTATATTTAGCAGCGTGGTATAATGTTGCGGCTTATAGCCACTTGGTTGGCTTTGATACAAACAGGTTCGCATGGAGAGTCTTGCAGGCTTTTGGGGGGTGAAGTCCATGGGTTCATGTAAGGGAGAGGCTGTGGACTTACTACTTGAGGATTTCCTCCTGTATCTGGGTGGTTTTCCCTCAACATATATCTGTAACATATCTACCGGGCTGTTGTTTGCTCATTTTGGGAATATCTCCCTGGATGTTGCATTAAAGTCCCTGTTAGTGCAAAATAAAGGTAGCATAAGTCACCTGTTTGCTAGATTATTTCAAGTAGGAACAAGATAAAATAATTTGTAGCATTAACTGGTCAATATACGCGTGTATAATGCATTTTGTCACGTACCTTGTCGTTTCACATTTATAAAATAGCACACTTATATTAAGATTTTATTTTGAAGCATTATGATGCATTAACTATTTAATTATCTATCGCATACTCACACTACAATTAATACCTGATGAAATATGGTATATGGCATGAATGCAGAGAAACAGCCAAACTTTTTGCCGCATAAAGTGTAATTCTTTTGAGAGTTAATTTGTGTGCTGCTTAGCAAATTCATAATGTATTCAGTGGCAACGCCCAGAAAAAAACCGGTTTCACGAGAGTGTTCTCTACGCCAGATAGCGCTACATTGTTGTAAGCAAGGGTTTTGCGGTGCATCTCGGTTAACATCATGTATTACTGGAAGGCCAAACTGCTTGACTAGGGTAGCCAACATGTCTGTATTGGCTTTGTAATGGCTAAACTGTGGCTGTAAGTGTGACGGCACGTGTAGTCATACAGGAAATAAATTAAAGCTGTAAGCCTGACAGCTGATGTGGTCATCCAGGCAATAAAGGATCACCCTCATCATTCGAGACATTCGTTTCTGCTTTTGTTTTTCCTTAGTTTGAGAATGCATTTTTTTCCTGGGTCCACAATGAGTTAATGTCATGTACCTCCTTTTATACACAGTTATGACTCATGAACAATGGAAAGCCCCAGGAAAAATTGCTACACAGCAAAAAATTATCTGCCTAGATCCAGTCAGAACCAGTGTAATCCTGTTCTTAATACGTTTCAGCAAAACAGACTGTGACTCAGTGATGTCAAAACATCTAAATTATGTTTCTGCTTTTCTGTACATTGGCTTCCTCTATTGGTTATAGTGCATACGAAATTTCCCCTCCGTGTATTCTTATACCAGAAATGACATATAGGGGTGAAAAAGTTCACCCCCAAATATGATAGAAAAGACAGCTTATTGATATGTACAGACTCGTCATGATCAATACAATCTCAATCTGAAATTGAAATATCACTGAATTAATTCTGTAAAGAATTAATTAAAATTTCATACAACACATTTTCATGTAGTGCACAACCTCTAATCCATCACCGTTATAGATCATTTTTATATCCTGTACTGACTCATTACCTTGTGATTGTATCTAGGTTATGTTCTTGCACAACACCCATCCTCGATTTACTAGTTGGGGTTATTCCAGAGTGTCAACTAGTATAATTGTTTACTATATTACCATTTTTACATTGTGGGGACTTCCTATGTTTATAACTACCAATCAGAATCACTATGGTTATTCTGTGGTTATTGTATTGAGCCAATCAGATCTTTACAATCCATTCCGGATATCCCGTTAGGGAAGTAAAAGTCCCTAATATTAGGTCTGGGGTAAAGACTTCACATTCTTCCACCCATTAAAAGTTTCCAAAGATCTCTATCTTTGAATCTTACTTGCTCTAACATTCTAATACAATACAATACAAGACATTACAATTCAAATAATATGCTAGGATTATACAATATAAGCTAACAGTGATTAAACATACCTTAAATAATAAGCATAACATGCAATGCTAATATGTATTGCCCCTGGCTTGCAAGTATGAAGCAAACTGTCAGGATTTGTTACCTGCTCTATAAAGTTATTAATATTACACACCAATCTGTCTTCATGGGCAGTAATGCTCGCCACTATATTTTACTAAACATAGAAAATTAAGATTTAAAATATGAACACAAATATCACTGGAACATATGTGTTTTAAGTTATCACACAACTCATGCATCAGTGTAGTTTCAGAGAACTATGCTCCAGTTTGCACTGAAGTATCCTTTCCAGCAGATATCCCAATCTTTTTGTAATTAGGAAATATTAATGGAGGGTATAAGGAAGCGGTGGTTCCTTTTTGTTACCTTCATTACATGCATTTCGAAGCATTCATCCACTTTATTCCCCCTATGTTCATTAATGGATTTTACTGCAGGTTTACCTGTGAGCTCACTTAATTTCCCTTAATACCAGTCCAACGATATTTATATATGTAACATGCAATTACACTTCCAGCAATCAGGAGTGATGCTAGGATTTCTAATACCACTCAAGATACACGGCTACCATGTTTTGTCCAATTGAGTACTCCTTCGGGCCCTATTAGTGGGTCACCACACATGTCTGGTAAATATGGCGAGCACACGCTATCTGGTCAATCGATTCTCTCACAGCAGCGGCAACCTGTCTGTCACACTTCCAAATATTTTTCACTAATGATTTCAACTTTTCCGTTCTTTTGTAGTCAGAATGTCTGGCCCTCATTCCTTGGTTGAGGTCCTGCACCATCCTTGCGATGCCCTCAGTTAGGAACGTCATTTGGTCCGAATTCGTAATGATGATTTGGGTTTTAGTCTTGGTCAACTTGAAGATTCCTGATTCGGTTGAGTGTTTTATCAATAAGCTGCTTCTCCCTCTCCTGCTGTTCATACAGGCAGGCGAGTTTCTGTCATAGACTGTGTACTTGTATTAGAATATCTCGTTTCTCTGCTCTTAACAGTCTTTTTTCTCTATCCCACCTTTTTGTAGCCAACCAGTGATTCGGTTCAGCATGGACTTATTTTGAAATTCTCATCCTTGTCCCTCTTCTTGGTTAGTTGTCTGTAGAGGTACTGGGAACTGGTTCCAGGTCTGGAGTAGCTTGAGGTGGTGTTGGTTCAGGTGTATATTGATGCCCATCTATGGTATCGTCTTGAAGGTCAAAGATATAGCAATCGTCTTCTGAGTCTAAACTGCTGTCGATCTGTATGTAGTCGAGTCCTGTTGATCCATCTGCTATCAGATGAGTCCAGTCAAAGAAAATCCTGGCAAGCTCCCCAATCATGTAAATCACCCAGTTGACTTTTGGTGTGTTCTGACTGCATTTGATGGAACAAAAGATGACTAAGTGGTCCACACAAGGTAGGCTAGTCTGCAATGGAACAGACAACTCCTCCAGGTTTGTTTGTTTTCAACTTCAAGCTTTATTTTTCCTTCCAGTACATCAATCATGTTGATAACGGATCTGGTTAGCGTCAGATACCATAGGTCTTGTTTCTTCCAGTTGTCTCTCATTATAGTTGAGAGAACAAACTCAGCCTAGCATGGCAAATGTACCTCCTTTGATACACTGTTATGACACATGAACAATGGAAAATCTCAGGAAAAACTGCTATGCAGCATAAAATTATCTGCCTAGATCCGGACAGAACCAGTTAAATCCTGTTCTTATTACGTTTTATCAAAACAAACTACGACTCAGTGATGTCGAAACCCTAAATTATGTTTCTGCTTTACTGTGCACTGGCTCCCTCTATCGGTTATTATGGATATGAAATGTCCCCTCCTTGTATTCTCAAACCGGAAATGACATATTACGGTGAATAAGATCACTCCCAAACATGATAGAAAAGACTACCTATTTACATATACAGACTTGTCATGATTAATACAATCTCAATCTGAAATGCAATTATCATTTCATTAATTTTGGAAAGAATTAATTCAAATTTTATACAAAATATTTTTATGAACTGCACAACTTTTAATCCATCATTGTCATAGATAATTGTTATATCCTTTTACACATCCTCTACTGACTCATTATCTCTTGACTGTATCTGGGTTATGTTATTGCACAACACCCGTCCTAGATTTGGTAGTTTGGGTTTTTCCAGTGCATCAGCTATTAATATAGTTCACAATATTACCACTTTTACACTCTGGGGACTCTCAATGTTCAGCCAATAACATTTCAACTTTTATGGGGTTTTCACTGTACCTCCCCGAATACAACTATAACTCCCAATCAGAACCACTTTGATTATTCTGTGGTTATTGTCTTGAGCCAACTTGATATTTACAATCCATTAGGGTAATCCCCTTAGGGAAGAAAAAGTCCCTATTATATACTCTGGGGTAAAGACTATACAATATGTGTTCCTCGCTAACCTTAGATGCACAGGTTGAAGTCCTGTTGCCATTGAATATCAAAGTTGCCTTTCCATTCATCATCATCGTTTGCCATAAACCTTCACTGACACACATGTGGAATAATCATTTCTTGGATAAAAAAATAACAAGGCCGTCTAGTGCAAAGATAGAACTTGATATGTCAGTTTTACCTTTCAAATTCACTGGAGGCTAAAATTAACAACACCAGGGACTTAGGGACTGCGATTACCAAGATTGTGGCCAATGTGTCCATTTGACTTTCAATCAGGTCAATTGAATGAATATGCAAAGCCAGGCCTTGAAAAAAAAAATTTAAAAAAAAAATAAAAAATAAAAACACAAGTCCACGTTGTTTAAACAAATCAAGCAAAAAATCCCCTAGATATGATATTTTTATCTATTCCCGATTACATACCTGAGACCAATGATTGCAGGGTCCTTTCCCAATGCTACATGCAGTTACATTCAATGAAATGAGCTGTTTTTCCTATTCATGGGAATTATTCAGGTTTTGAATCTTCGGGGAATGATAACTAAACAAATCTGACCCATGTCATCGTCAGGGATCCTGTGTCTGACCTAGCATTAAACCTTTCTAGCATTAAAATTACAGAAGCTTGTACCTCACTTGTGTCATAGAGCGTTTATACTGATATTTATGGTTGTGTCCATCGAAAGTCATCAACGGATGTCACACCCATCCTTGTTCACAGTCTGCTACAACTATTGCTTGACCAGAGACAAAGGCAGCAATTGAACAGTGCTGTCTGGTCGCTTGCATTGCAAGGGGTTCGATTAGATATTTCTCCGAATTGCGACTTCAAAGGTATTTAGTTATTTATGAAATGAATGAATTGTGGGACTTCAAAGGATTCTGGTTATTAATGAAATGAATGAATTGCATTAAATCATTATGAATATTAATTGCATTAAATTATGGTACAGGTGTATAAAATACACAGATACATTAGCCCACTGCAGAATTGATACCATAGTATAGAAGAAACATCTGATGACAGTGATAGACCGTACGCTGCACCACATGCGCACACAGTTCGTCTGCTGCCACATTCCTGGTTGGGAATACACATTCCATTATGTATTAATTCTGAACAAAACAGTTTCTATTGCCACTTCCCGGCATGTTAATGAACACATTAAGCAGAGGCCGTAAATGAAAACAGCAGAAATGCGTTTCCAAATTGTTGGTACAGAGCGAGCTATCTGACCATGTCAATCTTGTCCATATGCTGACATCAAATCAGGTGTCTGCCATGCAATCTCGTAAATATTGCTGACTCGTAAATAACATTCTCAAAGAAGTGATATCTGACCAATAAGTGCACTATTGAAGCCCGTATTTGCTATACTGTGATACGTCAAACAGCCGTTTTAATGCCTTATGCTCACGATTTCTGCAATTAGCGCAACGGTCTCTGCATCTGACAGATATTTTCTTCAGGGACATTCATACTTGATGTCTAAGCATAGGCATGAAAGCGGGGATCCCAACCCCTCCAAAAATGCATCCCCACCTTACATCTTAACAAGTCAGAGGAGCTTATCCGGTAGTCCTCCATCTGTACAACATCAGTTTATCATTTTTGATTTCTCAAAAACCGTTGGCTGAATTCGACTCGAACTTGGTGGGAATATACCTTGGGTGGGTTTCTACAAAATTTTTTCAAGTTGTCGTCCTCCAGTGTTTTTTTTTTTTTTTTTTTTTGTGTTGTTGTTGTTGTTGTTGTATTTTTTAGGTAGCGGCAGGGATAAAGCCCCGCAAAATGATGCTGACATTTTGACGTTACATATAGATGAACTATGTTCCACATTCCACTCACAAAACGAAACATTTAACTGTCTAGATTTGTTTTAAGCAAGTTGGCTGTCAATATATCAATTTTCCTGGGTTTTATAAGCCAGTTTACAAGAGGATTACTGATTTTGCCAGCATTTCTTGGGAAAATAAAAAGTGCAGTACATATACCAATTTCCCAATATGAAGTAATCGTATTCTCTGTTTACAAACAAATACATAATTGCAGAATACTTCAATTCTTTGATCCTCATTTTAAACACCAACAGTTATTTCATTTTGTGAGCTACACAAGTCTCGGAAGGTGGCATCTGACGAATAAACCAAAAATACGGTTCCTAATATATTTATTTTTCAAAAGACGATTATGTGAAGCACATCGACCAGTTTGCCTAAAATTAGGCTGACTACAAAACTGATTAGTAAGCAAAAAATTTCATTCCGAGAAGTCGGCGTTGACTGATTTGAGGACGCTTGCTCCAACATTGTTGGCTGTAATGACAATATTGCCTTCCAAGTCCAGGCAGGTTTGGTTACTATGCTTTGAAGCGACGGGAATCAACATTTTTTTATGTTTTGATTCCAACTGACAAAGATATTTATTGGCCTTAAAAAGCAATTATTTACCCGAATGCCATCAAAGACAGCCACACTTGCAAGCTTTTCAGTGTCGTCTCCCACACGCAGTGGCAACTTCAAAGGCGAGGCAACAGCAGATTAGCCATGTGACCCAAATGTAAGAAAACCTAGCAACATTTTTTGCAAATAGCGTCTGATTGGACAAGACAACTGGCCTCGTGGTCTTACAGCTTGCTTTTGTGAGGAGATTGCTCGACGAACAGGAGTAACTCACTCTTTCTCATGATCTTACAGTCAAAGAGCGACACACTTTTATGAACGGCATGGACCAGGCTTTTGCTATTCACAGATAACATGTGATCATACCGGAAAGAAAATTGTAAATGTCAACGTTGAGTTGACACTCAATACATCATAATTTTCATAATCATACCCATATTATAAACTCAAATAGGTGATATAAAGGATCCCAGAAGAGTAATATACAGCACCTATTGCATGCATTTCACACCTATTGGCTCTCACTAATCTGAGGCAGAAAGGACAGATAGAGGAAAGGACAAAATGTCACGCTCAGGGAAGAAAAGGACGCAAACAGATAGTATTGCGAAAAAAGAAATGAGCAACCAGGGATACATTTGGGTTGTATGTGTATGTGTGTGTGTGGGGGGGGGGGGAGTTGCTGAAAAATGTTTTTATTATTTGCCGTAATCAAATTGAATTAGCCATCATCGGCAAGAATACTTGGACCTTGAGATGGGCACCTTTATGTCCACTTCTCTTATATTTATCTGCAAATGAGTTTCTCGGTTTTTTTCCAATATAAGCAACCCACAATTATAATACACATATTATAAAAAGTACAAGCTGGTTGCTTTTTACAACAATTTCATGAGGCCTTGTTTGATAAGCTCATTTTCTGTGGCGGTTGTCTTGGCACCTCGCTACTCAGCTCCACGCTGACAAAATTGTTTATGGCTTTGTTGTTTTGTCTTTGGCATTTTGTGAAGTGAGTTGTAATATTGTGTGTGGGTGTGTGTGTGTAAGAGAGAGAGAGAGAGAGAGAGAGAGAGAGAGAGAGAGAGAGAAAGAGAGGGAGAGAGAGAGAGAGAGAGAGAGAAAGAGAGAGAGAGAGTTGAATGTTGAATGTTTGCCACATATCATAACAATACATTGAAGTAAAAAAATAAATAAATACAATATTGTCATACTACAAAATCGTCAGTACACATATAAGTAATACAACATATAATCTGCGGCAGGGACATAAGAAACCTTTACAGACTTATGGGTCCCTACTACAATAAAGTCTCTAAAATTAGTTCTGCAAAAACGGTATAAAAATAATCAAACAATTTTACAATGCACCTGTACATGATAAAAAGTGGAAAAAATACATGTATATTAACATCTTTGACAATCCTTTACGTACTATTCTTAGTTGTATTTCATAACAAGTGGAAAAAAACACGAACTAATGTTTATTTAAAATCCTTTTCGTAATGTTCTAAGTTGTTTGCAAAAATATTTATATTTCCTTTTGAATAAATTGTTCTTGGGGATGTCTTAGTTGGGTCATCTGCAGCAATTCCGTGACCGTGGAGAGTGAAGGTTCATTTCTCAATGGATTTGTCTTCTATAGAGGTTAAATACATAATGCAGCCCCCATGCCCCTCGCAAAAATGTGAGCTAACTCTGTGAGAGCCGAAAATCCAAAATGGCCGCCATCGGCCATATTGAAAACTAATCTGGTCTTTAATTTGGCCTACAAGGCTGTATTGTATATGGTTTTGGGGGTTTTGGGGGTCAAGGAATTTATTTTTAATGTTGTTTTAGTCATTTGACATATTTGTGACCTTCAAATGCAAGAAAGCGGCCGATTTTCACCATAAAGCCTTCATAATAGGCCCTTATGAATAGCTTTCTTTACGTGGGTTGAGTAATGGACAGTAAAACTACTACTTAGTGCACAGAGAGCATGGACAAGTTTTTATACTCAACATTCAACAACATAATGTGAGGTTTGATTACTTATAAATGCCATATGTACCTCCATTTGGCATAATTGTTAACATAATTTAACTGTTTTTTGGGGGGTCTTTGTTTTTGTTTGCAGGTCGACAAATGTGCTGCTGACGACTTCTTTGGCATCTATTGCAGATCAGCAATAAAAGCACGCTGTGCCACAGACATCTGGAAATGACACAATGATATTCATGCTGTGTTTAGTGTAGTGTAGTGCATAGTGTAGTGTATAGCGCTCTATATTTAGAACATTTAATACCGCTTGCTTGTTACTGAACAGAATGTCTTATGCATGTGTATTAAAATCTGGCAAGCCATGCAAGCTTTCTGACACTATCAGCCAGCTTCAATGGGAAAGTTTACAATCAAAAACAAAAAACTGGTCAGGACTTGACAAATATGGTGATGTTCATAACACCACTCTATGGACAGGTGGGCCTAGAGGTCATTACATGCATAAGACTTGTTATATTTCCGTATCATCTTCGGATAAGCTTGCAAAAGCAAGACAATGCAAGAAGAAAGAAAGTGATATTGCTCATGGTTCCAGTCAAGCATTAAGTTCAGAAATGCAAATGCATCAGGCTCTGTGTGATGATGATGCAGATCAATTACCCTTCAAACGCTTGCGTTCATCTACATGCGGGCCTCTCCACGACAAAACAAAATGTGTGTTGTGTATGCAGGGTGTGGATGTCAAACATCCAAGCAGAGCACAGGGTAAGCTGTACAGACTAAACACATACTCAGCATGGCGCTCCTTCAAGCACCACGCAGTCTTCCTAGAGGATGAAGAGCTAAGGTGTCGCCTCACAAGGCTTGTTGAGTCAACAGCAGCACTGTCAGATCCCTTTGCAAATGATATAATGTACCACCACGCCTGTTGGTTAAAGCACATCAACCACACAAAAGTAAAAACAGAAGATGAAATGCATCTTCAGAATTTGTGCGTTTCTGAAACAAGGAATCTGTTCTTCAGACATGTTGATTTCATAATTATCACTGAGCATGAGATTCATTCACTGCATTCCCTCCTGGCTGACTACAAATGCATTGTTGGTGATTATGGCTATCCAGTGGGTGATGTCAAATCATTCTGTCTGAGGTAACTGCTCATAAATGAGTATGGAGAGACAATTGGCTTCAAGGACAGAAATGAGAAAAACTAAAGTGAGCGGGTATTTGATATGAAGGGAGGTGGTAGCTATATTGAGGCTGCCATTTCATCCCTTGGCATTAGTGATGCACAGCTCCTGCAGAACCTTGCACCATGACTGTCTAAAAAGATCAAAGACATGTATACTGTCCCATGGCCACCTCGCATCGATCATCTTGAAGAAGATGAAGAGGTGTGTGAGTTACTGTTGAAATTTTTGACTTGGCTAAAACAGCCTAAGAGAAAACACTGGAGATAACAGCCCCACCACACTCAGTCTTGCCTCAATGATAACCCACTACACCACTGGACATCGAACTACCACTGCTATCAACCTAGGTGTCAATGTCCATGGCATGACGAGGAGTAAGGATCTGGTAGAAACTCTGCGCAAAAGTGGTGTTTGCATCGGCTATGCAGACACACTGCTCCTCTATGACCACTGGGCTCTGATGGATGTTCAGGAATCAGAAACCTGCCCTCAGGAGATTGCAAATGGGAAGCCAGCCATTGTAATTGTTGACAACAATGATTTCCAGATAGAGACAATGACAGGCAATGTATCAGCAGCTCACCGAACAAATGTTATGTTCGTGCAGCCGGAGCACTACGAAAAGAAACCAGATGAAGACCCTGCTGCTAGACTCATCAAGAAGCAGGAAATCTCTGCCCAACTAAAGCAACAATGTGCAGTACTCACAGAGGTCAACCAATACAAATGCCCCCTTAGTAGCAAGAGTGAGCCACCAATTCGTGCCAAGTCCGACCCTCCAGTGAATGGCACAGTTCCACAGCATGCTCGTTCTGTGATACATGCACTTTCTCGTGCCGACAAGCATGGTACAAGACCACCAACTGCTGAGCAGCAAGTTCCAGCATACAGTGGTGCCCAGCCCTGCCGCCATCCTCCACCCAACAAGAGCAGGCCCTACTTCCGTATTACCTACCCTGAGCCTCCCAGCAAGTCTGTGTTGCATGATATTATGGTAAAACAAGTGGAGGCTATGGGAAGGAAGAATATTCCTTTCTCCTTTCTCGTGGGTGACATGCCTACCTACAGGACGTTTGTGCAACTCAAATTGGAGAATCTGGAATTGTTCAAGGACATTATCCCAATTCTCGGTGCATTCCCCCAGCAAATGTCCTACATCTATGCTATTTACAAAAGATTCAAGGGGTCCGGCATGGCAGACACTCCTGTTACAGCAGGAGTAGTGGTGGAAGGGTCAGTTGACCAAGCACTACGTGGGAAGCACTATAGGAGAGGTGTGTGCTGCATCATGCTGTGGAGAGAGGCTCTTATCCACAGCCGACTGAGACAGATTCTTGATCACGAAGAGCTGCCGGACAGCATCCAGGAGAATCTATGCACTCTGCGTCATGCACTTACTGACACCCAGGAGGCCCTACAGAGAGCTCACAGCAATCTGGAGAATGATGATGACATTAAGGACCTTATCAACAGGGTTTATGAGAAACCAGGCACAGACATGGGGGACTTCTGGGTCTCATTTATGGGGATGTCTGACCCTCTTATCCAAACTATTGATGCATGGCATGCCAGAAATGGCTCAGAGTACCTGTCATCAACATACAACATGTTGCCTGGACTGATGGCATATGACAACCATGACTATGGGAGGTGGCTACCAGATTATTGGGCGATGCTGTCTTCAATGTCAGATGACCAAATGACCTTCTTCAATGATCACTTTGCACAGTCCATGACAGGGCTACCCTATTCTTGCCAGCCACTGGACCTTTGGATAGAGACAACAATGAATCTGAACTCAAAGCTAAAACAAGGATGGCTTCAGCTTCTGCACAATGAGAAGCAACTTTTCACAACAACAAGGAATGTGAACAATGTTGCCAGGGTAAAGGCTATTGTATATCATAACCTTAGGTGCCAGCGACGCCATAGGAAGCATGTTGAGTGCCAGCCATCAAGAATGAAGAAGGATGAGCAGGCAGTTCAGGACCTGCTGGCATGCTTGAAAGATTTTGATGCCGAGCCATTTGACATCTCCTCACCAACACTGAGGTCACTCAAGTCTGGCCTGGTTGCCTCAACACAGCTGGTGCATGACTTCAAGACAGCACTTTTGGATACCACTAGGGTATCCATATCAGTGTAATTGTTTACAACTCAGCTAGTGATGAGCAGAGATTTCATTTGACCCTAAAGGGAGGTTCCAATACAACTATAAAAATTTGGCCTTTTCATGAAAAAATTGGCAGCCATCTTGTATTTGAAGGTCAAAAATATGTCAAATGATTAAACCAACATTAAAAATGAACTCTTTGATCTCCAATACCCCAAAAACCATATACTATACAGCCTTGTAGACCAAATTATAGACCAGATTAGTTTCCAATATGGCAAATGGCGGCCATTTTGGATTTTCGGCTCTCACAGACTTAGCCCACATTTTTGCGAGGGGCATGGGGGCTAAATTTTGTATTTAACCTTTATAGAAGACAAATCCACTGAGAAATGAACCTTCACTCTCCACGGTCACGGAATTGCTGCAGATGACCCAACTATCTAATAGAAATCCTGGTATATTGTTCCAAACTGAAGGTCCATGATATTTTTGACCTATTGGATTTGACGGTTTTTACATGATATTTGTGCTTTTATCTTGTATTGTGAGTATGTATCCCTGTATTAAATGTGAAAAAAATTATGGAAGATTCTAATTTTTCCAATACAATTTTGTGGTTAATAGTGGCGAACACTTTGGATAGATCCAAATATATTCCAATTACAAATTCTTTATTTTCAAGTTAGTTTGTTACCTTGTCGCTTGAGTGCCAATTCAGTGGAATAAACTTCCCGAAATCCAAACTGATAGTCATATAATATTTTGTTTTCATTAAGGAATGTAATTCGGCGTTTATATATCGCTCTTTCCAGTAGTTTTGAAAATGTTGGCACAACTGAGACGGTCCTATTATTAGAAAATGTATTAGCGTCTCCGGCTTTGAAAATATGGGTAACTTTAGCCAATTTGAGCTCTGAGGAAATTTGACCTGTAATTATAGATTGGTTAGTAATATATGTTAAGGGTTCTGTAATTTCTATGGCTACTTCTTTGATTACCCTACCATCAACCTCGGCCCAACCTGAATTAGTATGTTTCAACATATTAATTAACGACATAACTTCCTGCTCCGTTACAGGGGATAAAATTAATGACTTGAGCATTGGTACGGGCAAACATTCTCTGGCACTTTTATTTGTTTGTGGTATTTTGTGAGCCCGTGTCGGTCCTACATTGATAAAATAATTATTAAATGAGTTTGCAATATCATGCGAATTTTCAATTAGTTTACCATCATGTATAAATTGAGTTTGATGTTACAGTGTTTTTCCTTTTATTTATAATTTGTTTTATAATTCTCCAAGACTTTGCTAAATTGTTTTTATTTTGTTCCATTAGGCCTATTGATGTTTAGAGATACGAAGTAGGTGATTCAACTTATTTTTATACGCAGCGAATATTCTTTTATCCATGTCGCCGTTTAGAGATTGAATGTATAGTTCATGTTTATGTTTTATAGATTTTAATAAACATGCTGATATCCATGGCTTATATTGCGCCAACTGGTGGACATATAAACAACAAAGGGTCGTTAGGAGTGTCCCTGTGTCATTTTGAAGCCATAAGTTGAGAGGTTTGGGAGAATATTTTTAATTTTTTAGATTTAACACACAAAAGAGCAAAAATACTGATCAAAAATTCAAAACTCCTGAGAGCGTCATCATTAGAAGAGAATTGGTGGAGACCCACTAGAAGAACATAACCACCACGTGAACTCGGCCGACGGTTTCCAAGACCACATGTACGTTTCCCAAAATAGCAAAAATACACAAAAAACACGACAAAGTTGAAAAAAAATAGCATATTAGGATTTGACCACAAATGCACAAACTCATTAAAAATCCAAAAATTATAGGAGCTTGACCATTTGAAAAAAATAGATAGACAGCTACCCAAGGTACATTTTAACGAAGTATAAAGTCCAGGTACGCAGTTGTTTTGGAGAAGGAGTCGAAAATGTGAATTGTTGACGATGGATGACGAAAAATGGGCCAGGGACGTCGACGACGAATGACCATAAGATCAGCTCAGCTACTGACAAGTCAGGTGAGCTAAAACTATTATTCTCCAAAACCGCCAGCCAATTGCTCCGACTTATCACAGGGATACTTCTAGGGACCCGTGAACCTTTTTTTCCTAAATTTCACGAATTTTGTGTGGTTTCGCCATTTCATAGCTTTTCTCTAGAATTAAAAAAAAAAAAAAAATCACTGGATTGCGACCACTTGAGTGAACTTAATAGCGACTCACGTGAAGTACATCCCGCCTAAGTTTAAAGTGATTTTGTGGGTTGCGTTTGGGAAAAAAGTCTTAAATGTGAATTTCTACCACATTCCCCATTACTTTTCATAGTAATCAATAGGAACGTAGACATCAACCAACACATACCCGAAGTGAAAAAAGGTGCGAAAAATTAGGGTTCTCCATTGTCACCATCCAGTTAGCACCTAAATTTGATGCCTCCACATGGCACATTCTTCTAAGTTTCAGCACTATCAGAGTGCTGGTTATGGAAAAGAAGTCAAAGCTTTAATATTCCAAAATTTCATTTTTATACGCAGCGCCACTTCTTGAACAGATCAAAGTCTAGAGGTGTCAATAAACGGCTCTTTCCAATTTCAGAACTATTGGTCAAGCAGTTTTGGAGATGTTTTGAAGAATTTGATAAGAAATGAACAAAATAATTCATTGAAAATACAAAAATCATTGGAGCATGATGAATGGAACAAACTTCCAATAGGAACCCACCAACTTTTAAGTGATTCTGGTTGACAGTTTTGGAGAAGTCAAAAAAGTTATCTGGCATTGTAATCCCCATTGCTTTCATATTAATTGTAAAGCAACTACTACAAATTTGTGCATTGACTGACAAGTACCTGCATTGAAAAAATCGTTAGAAATCAGGTATACACGGCAATACCACGTAGAGAACAAGTTTTTATCACACCTTCACCATCTGGATTTCTGACAAGTTTCAGAATAACTTGAGAGAAGAAATCGAAATAGCAAAAACACAGACAAATCCACATACAGAAAAAAAAGGGGGGGGGGGGAATTAGCGCCACCTGAGACCCCCCCCCCCAAAAAAAAAAATCAGTGTAGCATGACTAATTGAATAGACTTAGCAGATACTCACCCAAAATGAACTCTTACTACCATTCAGGAGGATCTGGATTACAATTTTTGGAGAAGTCGAAAATGTGATATGTGAATGAACAACAACGATGACAGACGACTGACCATACTATAAACTGAGCTAACTTACATGTCACCTGAGCTAAAAATTCACAAGTCCAAAATTATTGGAGCGTGTACTTAAAACAAACTGGGTAGACAGCGACTCAAGGTACAACCCTGCAAAGTTTGAAGTTAATCTGGCAGACTGTTTTTTTTAAAGAAGAAAAAAAATGAATTGTTGGTGGACGGACAGACAGACGCAGGCCCATCCTTTTTGCTCAACTGCCTAACAAGTCAGCTGAGCTAAAAATCAATCTGCACGCATTTACAAAGGTATCCCAATGCTAAACGTACTGACTTATACTCTTATTGATCATCCCCAAAATAAAAACAAAATACAAAATAACAGCAAAGTTTCTTAGAAAGGCATTGCTACCAACTCACCGAGCTGCAGGGGAATCCACCTCGCGATTTGGAAGAGAGGCTGAAGCCTACAAAAAAGCTCTACAGTATATAAAATTCAGTGTAGCTGTTCAGGACTGAAAGGACACATATGTTTATTATTATTTAAGATGAACCACCTATGAGAGTTGGAAATGGGACAAGTATGAGATAATTATATTTCCAGTAGCAGGTTCTGAAAATTGGAATGATTCATTTCAGGCTGCCAAGACAGAATTTGGACATTTTCACAGGTTGAAACGAAATATGAGACTATATTTTCTAATGAAGACAAGTACTTCTATTTCACGACACCTGTTACTGGACATATCAAATGTCAAGTCACTCCACAAAAGAAACCATCAATTTACATACAAAGTACCCAGTACATGCGCAGGGTAGATATTAACCTTTTGAACCCTGGGATCCTGGGAGGTTACCATGTTTACACATATCCATTTGGCATATGTATATGTAAATTATGATTCGCTTCTAGAATTGACCTAAAACATATATTATATATTTTTGCAATCCTCAGAATACAAACAACATTTTTATATACATAAATACATATACATATTTGGTATTCAAAATGGCTGCAATAAAATTTTTTTAGAAAAAAAAATCGCATTTTTCAAGAATTTTTTTATTTAGGGCTTCTAGTTTTCCATCAAATAAAAACAGTACCGCATAATGAGGGCAGAGCTCCTTAGCTACATTTTGATATGAATATTATGAGACCAGTTGCATGTAATACACATGTATATCATAATTGTGACTCTGATAAACAACCTGTGCAAGGTTGGATAAAGGTGAGAAGCACATGACCTTTGCCCCATACAAGGTCATTTGCGACCTGCTGGTATGTACCCATTCATTAAGGCATAAAATGAGACCTAATTATCAAGTTACTTAATTATTAGACCAAGACACATCATAACAATAGATTCCGTGCTTTTCAGCTTTCATTATGTTAATTATATGCAAATTACGTATGTGGTGGCAGAATTTCCGGTCTACCATGTTTGTAAGGTAAACTGGGGGTTGGTAGTAATACTGTACATGATCTTAGGGTGCAGGGTGAGGAGCTGATGGAGACTTATTTTTGAGATACATAGATGTGCCCTTCTTTTGGCACAATAGCCTGATGGTCAAGTGGCCCCCAAGGATGCTCTGATCCAAATAGACAAGAGCCTCAAGATCACTCTCCAGTGGCAGAGATCCTGAAGACAATTGACAATGGATAGATCACATGAAGTCTCACCAGGGGAAATATGGACGAGTTGCACATAAGGCGAAGTATCTCTGGATACTCTTTCAGAGTACACCTCTGATTTTTAGCCACCAAAGGCAAAATACTCCACATTCCAACCAAACTTCTTGGCACAGTATTCCAAAACAGCCACCAAATGATCCTTTCAACTGTCAAGAGGCATCAAACCTGATTGACCGGGCTGGTTAGCCTTCATATTGGCTTTTCCTGCTGGAGCTATTGAACTGTACCCTGTAGACACTGCAGCCACTATCTCGATCAACCATCATGGGGGAAATGTCAAGCATTTGCATGGGACCAAAGAAACAGGACTTTTAATTGGCAAATTGAGCATATTTGAACCTTGTAGGGTGCGGCCTCAGGCAATATGTTGACTGTGTCTTAACAGGGACTGCAGTAACAGATCGACTACTGAGAGACTACTCATTCAGAAGAATTTGCTGTGGGTTGGTATCCAAGGGTCGAAAGGACGCAGCAATTATGTAGGTGTTAGTTCCAGGCACAGTAAGGGGTGGTGAAATATAATTCCGACAAATCTCTAATGCCCTCAGGGCATTTTAAGGTTCCCCTGGATATTGCTGGATGCAGCTTGGTGAACATGCTTCCATTGAAATTCTTGGGATATTCCTTCCTTTAAAAGAAGCTCCTCCTGATGCCTTCAGCCTGTCTGAGCTGCTCTCTCTTTCTAGCTGGTCTCTGATCCACTAGAAACCTTAAAGCTAATGTCCCTAGCTGAAAAAGTTAATTTTTGGGATACTTTTGAAAGGGTCGACTGAGTGGTAGTCTTGATTTCTTAGTATCAGATACCACATATCTAATATCCCATGCAGGAAAAGTCACTTTCCGTGTCCAAGTGGAAGTTGCTTTGGCAGGAACAATCTGACAAGGCTGTTCAGTGGCTTTCTCTGCTTCTGCAGCTTCTGAAGGGCCTGCTTTCTCTTCATCCACTCTCATAGGAGTGGACAAAGCTTCTCCTTGGGCACCCAAGAGAAGGATCTTGGAGCCAGGAGAAGAAGATAAACTTGTGACCATAGCCGGAGTCACCATGGACAGGCCAAGGGCTGATGATACCACTTATGTAGGCACAGATACCACTGGAGGACCAACCTCCATCTTTTCAGGATCCAAAGTCCCTGAAACTTCGATACTGGGTCGATGTGTCACAAGTGGTGACACCAGCCCAACTGCTCTTTACAGGGAACAGCTGCCATTGATGCAGCCAGCTCCCGGTGCAACATGTTCAGCTGTGCAAGGTCTGCAGGAAGAGATGCCATGATCTCAGAGGTAGACTTTCTTGACATATCTCCCGCATCTGCTGCACCATGATCAGCATCAAACACAGGGCTGGCTGATGTACATAGCTAGCCGACTCAGGCAAAGCAAGAAACCTTTCTCAAATACAGACTCTGACTTATGTAAATCAAAATCTTCAATCTGTTGTTCCCGAGATGTCTGCAGGTGTTCTCTAGCTCGTGAGTTTCCTCCATAGCTTCTTTTAGTTCAATTGCATAGTCCACAAGAGTAGCAGAGTCAGACCACCTACCCTCACATCCTGGCATAAGATGGATTGGGCTCAAACATGTACTACACTGAAGAGTGCTAGGATAGGCTGCTGCTGTGGAGATGTTCATCTCAATTTCTTTGATTCTTGTCCACATAACATGTGATCATTTGCAACACTGGATGATTAAACCTCTGCACTTCACCATTACTACAAGGTCGACATGGTGTATTTGTAGTTTTGGTAGCTTGTAATAACTCGTACACTTGTTGCATCAGCTCGCCAAATGTTAGGGCTTGATCAGTATCTGCTTGAAGAGGTGTACCAAAATGAGCCACCAACTGGTGTACAAATTTCTGAGCCATCCTAACAGCCGTTTAATATATGGTAGTCCATAACACTTTACCCATCCAGTGAACTGGTCAATCAAGACCAAGATAAACCTGTTGCCATGATTAGATACTGGTAATGGACATAGAATGTTGATATGCACACAGTCTAATGGCGCACTGGCCAGGTAGCTCTGACTGAGACCATTCACAGGTCTGGGCAACTTCTTACAGGCACTGCATTTGACACATGCTTGAACATAATCCCGTATATCCTGAGACATACGGTACCATTGGTACCATTGCCGTATGCAAGACATGGGCTTATTGATACCTTGATGCCCAGCAGAAAGAACATCATGACTATATCAAAAGATGTCTCTTTACATGGAATAAGGCACCATCAGAAGCATTCAAGTAGGACCAGTGGGGTCAAGCATCAACTATTTTACAAGTTTGAATAGAGGCCAACACAACCAGTATTTTTGTTATGCTGGTTTCTCTCTAGCCAAATATTTCTGGTCTGATGGCCCATCAATGATCCATTTATGAAGTATCATAAGGTCAAGATTAATTAGTTGTTTGGATTGTAGTTCCTCTAGGGAGCCAGATTGAGACAGACGATTTTGGCAATTGCTTATCAGGAGTCCTGTCTTCTGCACTAGATACTGCTTGAACAGTGACAGGACCACAAGAGTCTACATCTTATTCAAACCTGGCCCACTCATTATGCACCCAAGTGCAATATGAGCAGCCACCGCAGGGAAGATCTAGAATCAAGGAGGATTTGTACCACTATATTTCTCTCTTCGTTTGCAGGAATATTTAAGCATTGTTTTCTGAACTGAGCTTCATAATGATCGGCAGAAATTTACTTGTGATAGGGACTTCATTGCTCCCCTCATGATCTTTGGCATCATCCATCTTGAAATGCTTCAAATCCAAATGCATGACAAAGGTTGCCGACACTCTCTGGAAATGTCCAGAATGATCTCCATCATTACCTGGAGATTGACCACCCCCGTGGTTATCACGTCTTTGCATGCAAACCTTACCTTACCCTGGCAGATAAGCGCAAAGCCACAGGAATACTATTTAGTGTTCTCGTTTCTAATTGAACATCATAGTAAAAATAAAATGAACGATGATAGATTTCACGTGATCAAAACCCCGATCAAACATGTGCTTGCCTGCATGACTCAGTGACCAACACTAACGAAGTAGGTCAGTTTATTTTTCCCATGGTTCAGATCGAGGTGAACATGGAACCTCCAAAAACATGTGGTGGCTGTAAGAAAATGGCCAGTCTTTTTCTTGATCTATAACTTGTGAATTATGGTGAAGTAGGCTCCGGCAAATGTGCAGAATAAACTTAAGACAGTGAGTAATGCCCTCAAAACAATTTTACAACAGTTGTAACAATCACAGCCCTAAAGAAAAAATTGTGTAATAAAAGTTCGTACGGGAAATAATTTATAGTTCCATCATGAAATAAAACACAAAGTTCCTTGATTTTAGAAGACAGTGTCCACCAGAGTAATCCAACCCCTTGTACGTCTTCTCCAAGTCCATCTACAAGATGTAACTGAATATAAATGAAACTCCTTAAGGCAGTAGCCGTATCAGCCAAATGCAACTCATAATTGATAGCAAACTGGTCCTCCACCTAACAATGACACATCAACTTCAACATAGAAACTTCATATCAGTCCTCATGAACCAATAACTACTTAATCAATAAACCCGATTCATTATGAAGACACAGGTCCAATCACATCAGTACACGTTAATATTGTTCTGTGAAATGAAAGAGAAGAGAAATTCACTTAAGCTGTTTCTTTTTTAACAGAAATACAAACCACTATTTCAATTAAAGAAATAAGTTTGCGACGTGAAGATAAACTCATACAAAGTTGAACAAATTACCAATAACAACATATGAAACATTTTTTTTTTCCATTACCAATATCACTATCATAAACCTATTCAGCACACATGACTTCAGCTCACATAACAAGTAATCAATTGTAAACCTTTTATTATGACCGTGTACCACACATCAGCCTAACTTTAAGTTGACCTCACCTTTGACCTGACCTGACTGTCGAAAAGTCAACCTAAAGTTTTTAATTTATGCAGACCAAAACTCTCTCGTACCATTGAGTGTACATCCAGCATTTTTATCATGGTGCACATGCAGGCATTTACTTTGCGGACCTGGTCCAGCCACCAGTGTACAGACATACAAAGTTCATAGGTTCAAACTTTAGAATTTTGCGAGTGCCAAGAAAAAGATTCCGTGAAGAAAACCAACACATTTTGCTTACCTATCATAATTTAGACCAACAGTGGACATGTCGAAGTGACAAGAATTTATTGGTTATCATAGAAAATATTACCAGACTTGGAAACCCAGTCTATTTGTGGCAATTCGTGCGGACAAATATTTCAGCGAAAGTACTTTCTTGTTTTAATCAATGGGCAAAATTTGAATCTGCATGCGGAAGATTTCTGTGGTCGTTCATTTAAACTGAAATGTGCCTTGTATACATTCCTTAGGACGTGAACTTAGTCGCCTGAATGGTGTATAACCTGCCGGTTCTGACCAACCGATCCCTGCAACCTATGAAAACCCGCCTCAAAGCATTTGACAATGTAACAGTTTGCGAAACGTTTTCACCTCGGAATGCACTCCACAACATCACAAACAAGTCACCAAGAGTAGACTATTGCTTCAGTTTTACAGGGATGATAACGCACCAGAGAATTTCTTGTGCCCGTCTCGCTACTTTCCCAAATTTAAACTAATACATGCTTACGTCGCACAACTTATTTTAGCGTGGTTAGCTGACACATGTGATTCAATTCATTTTTGGCAGATCTACAAACCTCTGAAGTCGATGTTCTATACTACAGAAAGCGAGTTTGACTCAGTGAATGTCTTCTGTTTAATTTAACAGAACAATTTACAATAGCTTGAGAGAAAAAAAGAAAATAGCCAACCAATGCCTTTCAGAAAAAAGTCATAGTTTGTCAAAAAACCTTTACAGATCACTGGACCGTGACATTACGAATACATTCAATTCGCAACTCAAAAGTTCTCCTAATCAATCTTTATACCCCCCCCCCCCCGGCTAGCGCTAGGAATTTTTATCCCTTAGCCAATTTTGTTTTTTTTCCCAATGAATTTCTTCACTACAAGGCATTTATGAATCATGACAACCCTGTCTGTGGTCATTAGTGGATAGATGCAATGTTTGGACAAGGAATCCTATAATATGAAGTCCTAAACCGGGAGTTGGAAGTCACGATATGACCTTGATCAAGTATGTATTTTGGACAGCTTGTTTACGCGTGACGAGTCAAAAAGCCATTTTGAGATAGAGAAGAACATCGTTTCATTTCTGCCTGAGCAAAGCAAATATACGTTATATTTTATGTCTCTGAATTTATTTTCTTATTCTCTGAAGTCCACTTTGAAGTTGAATAAAGTTTTCTTTCCGTTATTTCGATAATACACGTCCGTTTATTTTACCAGAGTATCCTAGGACAAAACCTGTCCTGGAAACTTTTATCTTCGCCACATTGGCGAACTTATTCGAATTTTCTTTCGCCAGATCAACTATTTTTTCGCCAGTGGCGAATTGGCGAATGGCGAATGGGTAGCGCAAGCCCAGCCCCCCCCCCCGAACCATACTTGTTCCATTATACACATGTTCAACCTAATCTTGTGACAATTTTTATGCCGCAAAATTACACCTTTTGAGCATAAACTTATCTCGTTATCTAAATACTGTTTCAGTTTAAATAACCTCATCAAACTTTCACCCATGTCCTCAGCAATTCAATCTGGTTTAAGCATTTTATTAGTGAGACGTGCATTTTTTAGCTGAATACGTATTTCTACAAACTGTAGCCAGATATTGCTAAACACTATCATGGAAAGTGCACGGGTCTCCATTAAAATGAATGGTTAAATCCGCTCCTGACGCTACGTTGATGCTCAAAAGACAATTCATATATACAACACTTTACACATACTAACTCTCAAATCCTAAACCGTGTCTGACTTAGACACAAAAAAATGATATCAAAATACTACATGGTCCCATAGCCCTTAGTAACACTTATTCCTCCCTCCATTTTAACGGTATACCTTTGAGAGGGAAAGAAATGTAGCAACATGGAAAAACATACTTATGGATAATATAGGCAACCTGGTCGTGAATTAGGCATTCTCCTAGACCACTACAAAAAAAAAATAAAGTATTATAAAAACGACATAAACGAGGTGGATCACAAGAGAAGAAGCCAGAAAATGGAGGATTTGCTGACCAACCTTTCTCAGTTCAACAGCCAAGACAAAACATAAAACTTCGAGTCCACCGTGAAGTTACCAGCTGAAACAATGAACTTACCTCCCTTGCAACAACAATGAAAAGCCCAAACATTAGAGAACTCTTTCGCTATCTGTTGAAATCAAGATCTCCTATATGCCAAGGCAAGTCAAAACAGAAAAAAGTCTACATTGCCTGAACTCTTCGATGCAGCTACGGAATATCCCCCTCAGATTAAACAACAGTGAAGCAGAGCTGTACCTCAAAGCAGACAATAAGACCCATGACCCCGATCGAGGGGAACCTGAGATATTTATACCCGGGTGCTAAAGCACTGCCATCCAACATAAATGCTTGCCTGGGGGTCAGATGAAAAACAAGGTTATGCACTCCCTCGGTAATTTTTCACCCTACAAAGGAAAAGACAGCCGGAACAGCAGCACGACCAGGAATCACTGGTAAATTCATGTAAACAACAACATTTGCCCCCCTCTATAATGACACTGTACTGTCCCAGAAAAAAAGCGTCAGAAAGTTGAGTGTGCATAATAACTACGATTTGCCCAATTCTTCTACATTCAATATTGATGAATGCTAAACTAATAAAAGTAAAATCAATAATTTTACAGTAGCAGTGGGAAAACTTCATGATATAACATATGGAATTTTCACAACTGCTACACAGTTTAGGCTCATTGCTTTGTAAGCAAAGGCTCTGTAGCAGGTGATGTGTCAGGCCCATTGAGTGTAATCGGAAAAAGACAAAACTCATGACCGTCAAATATTTTCAAGTTGCGACACACATCTTTCAGCACCCGGACAAGAGTTCTTTATTGAAATTAAAAATTTTAGGGTTTTAATTGTTAAATATAATAAATGATGATTTCTTTTCAAGGCATATGTAATCGATCATCATGAACTGGTGTTGGTAGATATTTGCACACCTCGCTACAGGGGACAGGCTATCCAGGATTTGAACTGTTGAGGTTGTGCATGTGGGGTTCCTCCAATGAGCGACCACCTGTACTATACGACCACTTTTCTGGTCTGCGCTATGGTAGTCGCTCTAAAGAGGGACTACTGTACCATCAATTTGTAATCCTCCCCTCACATGAATCGCAGCATCAGCTGCTTGCAAAGAATCGAGACCAAGGAGTGCGTAGACCCACAATAGGGGCAACATAAGCAGGGCAGCTAATTTTCTTGTTGGGTATCATGATTTTTACCATTAGTCCCTTGGCTCCCATGATAATATCCGTGGTACCGAAACCACAAAGGCATAGCGGTGATAATCATTCTAAGGTCCAAGGGTCAATGAACCTAGTAGCAAAAATCCCCAAGCAGCATGGTTATTTCTGCCTCAGTGACAATAAGTGCATCAACAGCCATACTATTTACGACAATTGGCCCACAAAGCGTTAACCCCTGTACATCTGTTTAATGGACCTGCACTTCTGGTTCATTAAGAGATTTTATATGAAATAAATCCTGGCCTTTAAGGAATAAGGATAGGTCACAGCTAGCAGACTCGGTCCCTTTCCATTTTCCACCCTTGGTCTATCTTTATTTGCTGACCATTGATTTCGTCGAGGGCAGTGGGCCTTGAAATGCCCGAGTTGCCAACACAAATAACAAGATTTATCTTCAACAGAGGTGTTTTTGGAGGGCGATCGAGACAAACTTTGACTCGACGAGTGATTTCCTTTCTCATTTCAGACATTATTACAGTTGGAAGACCTACTCATGGCTTCTGGATAAAAACCGTCAGCCCCCCCCTCTTTTAAATGTTGTCTCCTGACAACTTTCTTTCAAGGTTTTCATAAGCCTTTATAAGCGTTTCTGTGATACTGAAGTATTTGCACCCTCAATTTTCTTCACTCTGTCTTAAAGGTTATGTCGGGATTTTTCTTGATGTTGAAGGGTCGAGTCTTGTCTTTCAAATCCTTCGCTAACTGGTAATCGCAGTTCATTAACACTAGCAACAAGTGTTTTTTTTCATACCCTACTGCTCTCCGAATGTAATATTCATCTTCTTCAGAATCAGAATATTCATCGTAAAATGCAACTCTCAGAAGTTTGGTTTTGTCCATTAGATCATTCCTTGTGTGATTGTACATTGCATTCTAATAATATTCCCTTGATCGTAAGTTGGAAACAGTGTCAACCAGTGTCTTTGGCTCCATATGTAGGAGTTGGTATCTTATTTCCCGATTTTTAACTCCCATTTAAAATAATACACAGCAGCAGATTACTTGTCATTTTGGCTGGAATTTCTGTATGCATGTGTAGCTTAACGTCCAACCCCTTCTGCAAAATCTTCCAAAGATTCCTTTCCCTGAAAAATTGCAGATAGTTTGGCCCTTAACATAAGGGGATGGTCGTTTACACCGGATATCAGGGTGAATTTCTCTCTAAGTTGTGCACAACTTGTGTAACCACCAGCCATTGTGGTACACAAAATAGCATAGCGCATCCCGTTGAAATTTTAAATGAGGGATTTATTTTGTCATTTCATATTGGGCAGCTCAAACGCTCAAACGGGACCAGAAAGATTTCCCACTCATTCTGGCCATCCATTTTTAGAGTTAAAACACTCCAAGGGATAAATCTCACCATTATAAAAGTCAGTCTGGCCATTTGTCTGTGCCAAATGCTCTGAGTAGCGAACGTCACCTTTGGTGGAATTCTCACTCCAACCACCACCTCTCGTTTTGAATGATACAAAACCAATAGTTTTCTGTTCAAAGTTCATTGCTACATTCCGTGCCATGGCACCCCTAATGCCAGTGGAGTCAGAACCTTGTTGAGCAACCCTAATGGTTGAGTCCATATGATTTTCGTGATTCTCAATATTTTGATTTCGCAAATTAAATAGATTCATTAGGACCAATTGATCAGGATTCTCAACCCCTACAACTCTGTAATGTTAGTGAGGATCGATCACTAGCTCCCATTGTAGTGTCTTCCCATGAAAATGAATTACCAGGAGCAGGAGCAATGACAGGAGCAGTATCTTTCCTAACTGTATTTGAGACTCCATTTATAAATGAATCTGCAGTTCCATCTGGCAATTTGTCAATAACCTGTTTTAATGTTTCATTTGCCAAATGAGCCATTATGCTTTTCAAATCTGCTGTAAGGGTCCATAGCTGATTTCGTACAGTTTCTGCTGCTAATTGCCCTAAGTTGGTATTTTCACCTGCAGGTGCACTGAAAATATCTAATACACCTGCACTAGCATTTTCACTTTCACTTTGTCGAATTTCAATGCTTACGGAGTTTCTGGCCATTTTTTTGGGGGGGGGGGGGGTCAGTTTAGTCATTTTGGACCTAGCCAGATTTAATCCTGATAATTGTAAGCCTTTCTAATAATATGTTAGGTTGATCTACTTAGATTTTTTTGTCTTACTTCACGACAAATAAAGTACACTGGCTCCAGTACTTTTTAAGCATATGTGGTATATTGATTATTCTGTAGTGTGAATAAGTAAAACATAAATATTCACACAATTGTGTTCAATGTATATTAAATAGGAATATGTGTCTGTGTAAAAATAAGTATTACACCAAACTACTACTAAAAGTGTCACACATGTAAGCAATCTGTCACCATATCACAGATATATCAAATAAGTTGCTATTTATATTACAGTGAAGATTTACAATTTAACACCAATACGTATATTTACTGAAGATAAGCAATGTGTGTTCTGTTTCTGTACTTTGTACGGATTACTTTTATACTTTCTCCCCAATTGCTACTGATCTGTTTATAGCAAATCTGTACAGGAAATGAATTTTTTATACTTCACAATGCCTACTTAATTTAAAATAGGAAAACACACAAGGCCGTTTGCACTGCCCTGTGCAGTGTAAGCAAACAATTAAATTCAAATAAAGAGGAAATAACAAGTAATGTACATGTGCCACAACTAAGCACATGTAAACATATACTTTGTGCACATGTGTATATGCCTACCTTCAGATATATATTCAAGCAAAGATATGGTATGTAACATGCAATAACATCAAATGCACGCCAAATTAACAATGACCTATTCACACAATGAAATTTCTTCCTTTTTTTCTATAAAGGAACACATTTTTTTTGATATAACAAATGTATTGACAAATATATTTTAATTCATCGAAAATTTGAGATTTGTTTTGACAACAAATTTGAAGAATGACAAAAGATTTCTGCACACAAATCCTTATTTTTAGTTTCAGCACAAATTTTTCTGTAGCCTAAGTATTTGTTTTCATAACAAACCTGTACTTCAGTATATGTATCGACACCACAGACAACAAATAACAAATGTACTTATCTATCAATGATGGATAGATCTATAGTTTTACGTAGGCCTACCTTAATACAATATTAACACACAACACAGTGATTTGTTTAAAAAAATCTTGTCAATTTATTTTTTCAGTATCAAATCGAGAAAATTAAAGTTTACTCAATTCACACGCAAGTCATGGCAATACCACTGTTTTTCTCCTCGCAATTTTTTTTTTTTCATTTTTAATTTTTTTTTAGAAATTATTTTCTTTATATCAGGCTTTTATTTGAAATAGATTGAAATAAAACTATCTTCCCCTGCAAACTTACACACATGCATGCTATCATTTCTGAAGTGTAGGAGGAATCACTAGCTAATAATTGTTGATGTGCAACACAATGACCACGGGAAGGTTTTTTTTTTTTGAAGATTCCCATTTACGACTGCTACCTACCCTCGCCACACAATCTCCGGATTGGGGCAAGCCACCGTTCTTTTGTATTGCCTTTGAGACTTTTTCATAGCTGGCCAATGACGATGAGGTTAAGCTGACAACGGCACTTTACTTTCAGTTTCCAGATGGGCAGAGGACCCAGATTAGGTCCAGAGTCATAGATGCATAGTACTGACACTACTGTTGCTGATCGAGTCTAAACATCAATGGCACCAATGCAACAGTAATGTCTATTTTGTCTCGGAACCAGTTGAACAGGACTGTGAAAAAATGCACAGCTTACCAGTCTGGTAACAGAAGATGGGATGTCCTTGCAATTGTCAATGTCAAACATCCGACTTCAGGCAACTGTTTGTCCTCGTGTTTTCCCAGTACTGGGATTCTGCAGCAACGCACCAGTGAAGTGACGTCATTAGTGTCACGGGCAATCTCCACTAGAGTCGCTCCATTCACAGTGGGTCTGTATTTGACGATGGAGGCAGCCACCAGAGGTGTAGGCACATGAATCGTGTCTCTAGTATTAACGGGGGGGGGGGGGGGGGTTGGTAGATTATATGGAAAGGGGAACCCCCCATCCCTCATAAAAATACCTGCTGCACCATCTGGAAGCAATGTTGGAATTAAAGCACACAAACCTGATGTTCAAAAGTCATTTTTGTTTAAAGCATGGTGGCTGAAATTTAAACTAAAGGGTATAACATGCTATGTCCTGCTAAATGATTATGTTCTAGTCGACACTTGGTCATTAAAAGTAAAGCTGTAGTCTGCTAAATTGGTGTGTCATGTGAATAATTTCGCTGCTCGTGGCAGTGTCATGGCGTCCATTCTCTGTTGACATCTGAACATCTAGTCTGTCTCTTGGTGGTTTTAAGCCCGGGGTTTAGGCCACTTTGGACCTCTTCTGAAAATCTGCATGATTCTGAGCCTTACAGAGAAAATATATCTATAGATGCGAGTAAGAAACGAATTCAGGTTGTTTAGAAAATATCCAACATTCCCATTCAAGTTTTCATCGATCAATTATCCACTAATGTGCGTTGTGAGGGGCTACAAGTGTGCTTCTGGATGGCAAACAATTTTTCATCCCCAACAAGATGCTGAGATTGCCGATATAGTGTTAATACTATATCTCTACAACAGATCGTTTCTTCTTTCAAGCAGATAATCACGTATCGTGTACACGTGTATACCAGTTGTGCAGTGCAGAATGGCATCTCATGTTCCAGTGGTGAACATCGTTCTGCTCGATTTTACTGGCTGAAAAGAGAGGAGAAATCCAGCACTATCCATCAGGAAACCACAACCCCTGTCCAGTGCACAAGCCATTGGAAAGAACAAACCAGCGTTTTGTAAGGGGTTTGATGATTATGAAGAATTGCTTCATGAGCTAAATATTAAGGGTGTACCAGCATACATATGGAACTGTTATTAAACTGGATTTTTAGGACTACTTTGTTGTTCCCAAACCTGGGCATAAGAATCGGCACAGTTAGGCAAGGGATCTTACATTATAACATCTGGTGAAACAGGAGAAACATTGATCGTCCCTTCAGCTTTCAATGCTGAAGAAACCTATATCCCGAGGTTAATCATCCATAGAGGAAAAAGGGTACAGGCAGAACGGGCAAAGTTCTGCATGAAGTTGGTGTAACTTGTTCTGAGGAAGTAATGATAACAAGCCAACTTATAATAAAGATAGCTTTTGTATACGAGAGACATGAATAACTGTATTGCATAATAAACAGGCTACAGGATATATGTTTAACAATTATCTTATACTTACAATCATGAAGGCTTATAGAGTGCTATTGAATGGAAGTTCAAGCAGGAGCTACCAGCTAGGGTTAAAAACAAATAAAAACAGTATAGACCTACATAATACATAAAAAATAACTGGGTGAAACTGTTCCACAAATCACAGCAGGCAGTGAGGCACACACCTTTATAATAGATATGTGCCTTAAGACCCTAATTATTCCTGGTTGCTTATATTTTAGCAATATTTGTATTCAAAGGATCTTTGTGTGCTATTTAATCAGTAATCATTCATTGAGGTGAATTGAATCAATATGTTTATGAGAAAAAAGAAACAAAAGCCCCTTACTTTTATTATTCTCTGTTCATTCATGTAACTGAAGGGTACTTATAAATGGTGTACAGTTCTGGCATAGTGAAAATAGTCATTCTTTTTGATCACATATATTAAGCTGTCTTTACATGTGAAGAGAGAGAACATGTGGAGTCTGAGTTGCCCAATGTCGTATTCATCTTCTGGAGCATTACTGTATTTTCCCATGATGTTCCTGCTCTTGACGCCACATTGTCACGTCCGGGGTATGATCATGATACAACACCGCACAGTTGTAGTTGTTGAAATTCTTATATTTATGTGGATATTAAAGCCAAGTAAGTCATGTACTGTATTTACATACACTTATATACATACTATACACTTTACTTCGGTGTTTCGTATTACCATTAGGTTTATAACAGTTATCCAGTAGGGTGCCGCTACCCTAGGTATACAACTCCTCTCTTAAGATGACTCCAATGAGGGACAAATAGTGGTAACATAAAGCAGGGGTTCCATTCATGTGGTCTGTCAATGAGGTCATTTCTCAAAGCTGGGACAACCGTACATGATAAAACGAGTATCACACATGAGCCTGGACCACATGAACAGTAGGAGCAGGCCTATCACTGCAGATTATTTCCCGTTTTACCTTCAACATATGATTTACGAGTGAAGGCACTGTAAACTACACGGGACTAATTGAGTATTGGGAACAACTACGAGTGCACACAGAACTGCTGCCTTTAATAACGTTGATCTTGTACACTTGACATAACGCTGGTCGCTTACACCTCACCAGGTTTTATCCATCATTTACCGCTCAGCGTACATCGCTCATCGCATTAACTGCAATTACATTCATAACATTAAGTATCTCCATATCGAATCAAACCTTTAACATAGTATATCACATATACAAGCCACATTCATATATCACACATAAATTCATATGATTAGATTTAATCGAAAAGTCCAAATTGTATACCTTAAGCGCGAGCCTTTCGTCACTTATATTACCGTGAACAAAATTGTAAACCACACAAAGTTGATACGAATATCGTCAAACTTCAAAGTACTTCATGATAACAAGTACTCAGTCAATCATTTTAAACTGCGACGTGAAAAGCAAATAACTTATGCTTACAATAATACGGAATACCTACCCGGCATTTTGCCACCTTCAACACGTCGTGCAGAAGTACCAACCAACAATATTGATTCTTATGTGCAAATGAACGGCACAACCGTATATTACAAAAAAAACCTCCAATTCTAGTTCAAAAACCATCACATAAAATTCCAATAATGCTTTCACTTGTTACAGCATGACATATACGCGTGCATCTTACTTGACACAGCGTGACATATACGCGTCCTGGCAAGTCTTACTATAAACATACAACGCGCACATGTATAACACCAAAGTTTTACCAAACAATACATGAAATTTGAAAAAAAATTCAATATATTTCATAAACTCATACAGGTAAGCGCACTTTGACGGCAAAAGCATGACCTAGTAAAACGCGTTTTCACGAGTTACCTTTTTAGAACTATGTATACATTTAGTTAGGAGTTCATATAAGTATGTACATTTACATTCTAATATCAAATTAAACTCCTTAATATACTTACAGGAACACTTTTGCAGTGTATGCGTTACAACCACCCCATGTTAGTTACAGAAGTGAGCTGTGCATTGGCCAAATGCACGCACCCTACGTGCCTGTAACAAGTGCAGCTACAAAAAAGAGCCGTGTGAATAAAAAACAAGATATATCTCCATCAAATTTCACGTGGGCAAAAATAACGAGATGAATACTCGCCAAAACTAGGAAGCAAATCGACGGGAAATGGACTAGAACTTACTATTAGCTCCCATGTGCCTGTTGATTATGTACAATAGATGGGGAACATAGTCCCAAGGTGGCCGCAAGCGGGTAACGTAAACAGAACTCTTCCACTTCCAGTGAACAGCGACGCCGGTTGACAAGCAGCGGGCACGCAACAGGATATTTTATATATGCGCCAGAACGCGCGGGAAATTATACTCGTATTTAAAACAGCTGGGTCACAGACAACGAGGTCGGACAAGTACAGGGTAGACCCACAACGAGACAAAGGGGGAAATGCAGCAGAGAGGGGTGAAACCCACGTCACACAACTAAGGACAACAACAAGAACAACAAAAAATCAAATACCACTTCACTGTATTTGTAACACTCAGACCAAGCTCTGCGTAATCTGTACTCCAGAAATGAAGTAAAAGATCCTGTTGAGATTGGCCTGCTTACGAGGCATAAAAAGCTTTGATAACATGTTTTCCATGTAGCTCAACTACATAAATGTGATAAATATAATTCTTCTGACGAGCAGGATGTAAAATATGTCCAATGTTTGTGTGATTATTGGCAAATCACCAGTCAGAGAGAGAGAGAGAGAGAGAGAGAGAGAGAGAGAGAGTGAGAGAGAAAAGGAACATTATTGGCAAATCACCAGTCAATGCTCAACTTTCTTCACTATTAGTAAACAGGCCTCTTGCTTTACTTAAAGTAAAACCCAAGGGCCTGTTCATTGATGAGTGAGGTATGGGTTAAATTTCCACGCAAAAAAAAAACGTTAACGATTGTGCATGTGCATCAAATACATTAAATATTTTTGAAACATTCAAATATGGATCGAGTGTAATTTCAGTCTTTGATATGGTGTTTATGTTGCCATCTATTAAAGGCCTGTAACCACATTTATCACTCTGCAAGTAGTTTGCAGCTCAGAAAGATATTGTTTATCATACTAAGTAGCAAGAATGTGTGCTATTTACCACGGCTGTACTTTTTAACATCAAGCCAGCTGTAAAACTTTGTGGTGTAAAACTCCACTTTGTGCATTGTTTTGTGTGTCTTGGCCACACTCTTATCTCCTCACTTTCTGACGATAAAGACATTGGCCGGCCATATCGTTTTTTTATGTCCCAGAGCTGACATTCATAAACGTAGATTTGTGCATTACTGTCATGAAGTTAAAATCGAATACTATTTCTTTGTACCAAGCCCAATTCCTGGTAAACTAGAGCTAACAGTGTTTCAGAAGTTCCTAATGTGTTACAGGGACGCCTTTAGATAGAATATTGGGCTTCACAGATCTTGCTCTCTTCGATGTACTTTCATTTAACAATCCTCTCCATAAAACGGTATAAAGTTTCCTTTGTAGGCTACACAGAGGAACAAATGAGTTACTTGATTCAAGGACAGCAACGCACAAGCCTCCATCTTTGCACAAAGGTGACAAATAACATTTTATGTCAACAGGCATTCATGTAGCTGCCCGTGTGATATTTTTACAGTATCCTTTTTTCAATCTCTATTTGTGTGTGTGTCGGGGGGGGGGGATTCTCGGACAAATCAATGTTTTGCTTGGAGACAGTTGGTACGCAGGAATGGGTGTGGCTTTGAATGGGTAAAAGGTATGTGGTCATCAGTAGTGAGTGTCGCCACCAAGCTTTTTCAAGGGAACCTGGACCCTCTTTGGGATGTTTTTGGTGAGCTTAGCTATCTCTGCCTTGGGAACTGGGACAGGATATCGGGCTCTCAATGGCAACATTCGAATGCACCTTATAATTATAATAATAATAATAATAATAATAATAATAATAATAATAATAATAATAATAATAATAATAATCATTATCATTATTATTATAATGATGATGATGATGATGATGATGATGATAATAATAATAATCCTCGAATTTAAGGGAAATACAGATTAATACAGTTTCAGAATCATAGACAAATATTAACATACTAAGTCATGTAAAATGTACACATACAATGAAATACAGAGCAAAGTATTAAATATCCGGGATCACCTAACTAAAATCTGTGGCCATAGTGGAAGTAGCTCAGCTGTTTTGGACAGACAGAGCCCAGGGCCGGCGTGTATGCTCACTGGAAACATCTAGTGAGCAGGACCGCCAGCACAAGCTCCTCTGCCCATGGCTTAATAAAGTTCTCGTGACAGTTCAGATAACTTAAATAGTCCACCACACTGTCACGTGGACGCCGTTCCTTTGGAGAGCCGAGGGATGATCAAAACTGGTGAAGACCATACTGACCGGAGATAGGCCATAGCAAGAATGCAGTCAATTATGGTGCCTCTGTATCTTTGCCTGGAGACAATATATTGGGCCAAGATATAGGAATAAAATACAAGTTGAGGAGAGTCAACTTTACAAATATGGTGGAACAGAGACAGTGTCATATGTACTCATGGAAATGTTTTAGGGAGTGGCAGATACAAGTGCCTGTAATTCCTTATTGGAATCAGTAGTGGGCAAGATAGGTTCCTAAATATGTGATATACTGCCTGTTATGCATCCACTGGCAAATTTTCTTCTCTGACTTGACTTGCTTTTGTTCTTTATTGTCTGTGATCATTCGGCGCGACCACTATGCAACAGTGGTTATTGTTGAGTATTGGAATAAATGAGAAGTCTTGTCATACAAATTTCACTTCGTTTTTTTACATAACAAAGCAGGATCCGTCATATATAGCATTCCCTAAAATATTTCCATGCATATATTTTGCACTATCAGATGTGGTTTGAATGTCACTAGCCTTTAACAGAGCAGAATGGTGCCAGCACTTATTTATACCAAGGTAACACTTTACTATAGTTACCTGGGCCGATTCAAATTTATGGAGGAAAGTATTAGAAATGTTTACAGTATCCAGACCAAAGGTGAGAAGAGAGGAACACACTCTCTTTTAAAGATAAGGTTTAACATTCGTATCCAAACCCGCATATGAAAGGCCTATATTACCAAATCCAAAGAAAAAACAACTTTGTCTACATTTCTTGATTCTGTTATCAATGTGAGCTTTACACGAGTTCTTGGGGGAATAAGTGCCCCAAAGGAAAAGTATATTAAAATCAGGATTCCATAGTTACACAATCTACTGAAGAAACTTGTTAGAACTTCCTTCAATGAACATTTCTGTCACTTTCAACAAAAATCTAAAAGGGAGTTTTGAAAATGTCATATAAAAGCAAAAGAACCCAAGAATTGAAAAAAAAAAAAAAAAAAAAAAAAAAAAGTAAAAGCAAAAAAACAATCAGAGCAAGATCTGGTGAACACATTAGCAACCAAGGGTCACCAGAATGGTCCTCGTGCAATTTTATGGCAATTGGGTGAGCGGTTTTGGAGTAGAAGATTTTTGAAAATTTGGCAAAAACAAGACCGAAAGAATCCATAAAAAAGGCAAAAATTACTGGAGCATGCCCAGCTGAAGAAACTCTGGCTGACGGTTTTGGAGCAGTCAAAAACATACAAAAGTCATAAAAATATTTGAAATAAATAGCAGCGCCACCTGGTGAAGAAATCAACGATGAGACTCACCAGAAGTGTCACTGTGTGATTTCAAAGCAATTGGGGTGCCAGATTTGGCCAAATAACAAATACTTCATGCAAAACCAAACAAACAAACATATAAAAAAATGAACAAGTAAATAAATAAATGAATAAATAAATACAAAATGGAGCATGATCGCTTGAACAGCCTACGTGGAGTAGAGTAAAATGTCCATCCAGTTTGAAGTATATCCGGTTGAGGGTTTCAGAGAAGTTGTAAATGTGAATCCCTATTGATTTGCATTTGATCTGAGGCCAAAAACCATATGTATATAGGCTAGACAGGGACAGAGTAGCCTATGGAGAGCCAAGAGGTCGGTCTGCGGAATGGGGTAATGACTAATGGGAAGTGGCTTTGGACAAAAAGACACAAATACAATTAGAAAATAAAAAATCAATGAAGCATGACCGGCTGAACAAACTTGAAAATATTATACTAGGAAAACGTTGGCGCCAAGTTTGAAGTGAGTCTAGTTGGCGGTTTCAAAGAAGTCAAAGTGTGAATGCATCAGCACAGATTAACGAACAACGGGCCATCCTCACAGCTCAGCTTGGCTGTGGTCATGTGAGCAAAAGATATGTTCTGCAGTGCATTTTAATACAATTATTCTGTGCCACCATTTTGGATGATATTTTTTTATACTTTAACATGTCTTTTGGTCGGGCAACAATTGTAATATAATCGTGATACACTTGATGGGATTGCCAATCTTCCTCCCTGAAAAAAACACCTGGTTTTTTCAATGCATCAGGTGAGCTTTAAATATACTGTCACATTCCCATGGTCACTGTCAAACTGGACACACCCTCATAGATAAAAACCCGTATCACGGGTGCAGGAAAATACCATTTTAAGTATAACTATGCTTACCACATTTTCAATTTGTTAATATGTAAACCATTCATAATCACACCATTAAATGCCATTCTATTTTTGCCAGTCAGAAAAGGGATATAATAATATATGTTTTCCTCTTTAATGTTGATTTTCGAACCATTCTAGTTTGTATGAATGCATGGGGGTGGTTTTCATGCTGGGCTATCAATTTTAATCAGCCAAGCCTCAGAGCAAAGGAAAAAAAATGCAGAAAAGTACAATACCATTCTATAACGCAGTGCATAAAAAATATAGAGAGGCCAATCATTTTGGAAATTTATTGCAATGTAATAGTTCTAAAATTATTTTTGTACCTTTGTATTTCATAGACTGTACTGCTTCATAGAATGTAGAAAATTTTGCTACATTTGGACCTGAAAACCAAGGTTACTAAAATTTAAAGGGTGAATGAATTCAATTTTTAAGGTCTGCAGATCCATAGACTTCTTTCATGGGCGCCTGATATAAATACAATTACCAATAACCCCCCCCCCCCCCCGAGTCTTTTTTTCTCTCAGGAGGCTATGTTCCTATCTACCAACTGTGGTGCTTGTTCTTATATATAATGCTCTCTTCACGCCACATCTCAATTACTCTATTTTACCTTGGGGTCATTCTTCTGGAAGAATTTCTACATGACAGAAAAAGGTAATAAGATTTACATGAAACACTAATTTTCCTCACATACCATATATCTGTTCAAAATCCTGAATAATAATAATACTCAAAGATATATTACGTATGAAAGCCCTTAAAATTTAGTATAGGTATCTCAACAACCAACTTCTTTTCTACTGGAAGAACATACTTTGACTCAAACTGCTACACACTCAGAAAACACCAGATACAGAGATGTACCTCAATCAGCTATCCCTGTCAGGAGCTTTACACAATATAATATGTTTCTGTATCCCTAATTTGACAAAAGCAACTTTTTCAAATATAACAGAGTAAGTCACTATTCATGGATATACTGAATTATCAAAGTATGTAAATTTCATTCAAATATTGAATACTCAGAAATGTGTCCAGTTGTGAATCGCCATATATGTAACAGAAAAGTAATCAGTAGTTGGATATGGCACATTTTTTTATTTCATTTATGTTTTTGATTTTCAGTCCCATCATGGCATCAACTTCTTTTTTCCTCGGTTTGAGATAATCAGTGCTTATGTTTTACACAACCAGGTACTCATTTTATGATCATATCTTCTGTAGGTACCTCCAGTGATAGCGGAATTATATATTCCTTAACTGCAGTCATCCTAACAGTGTATATATATATATATATATATATATATATATATATATATATATATATATATATATATATATATACATATATATATATACATATATATATACATATATATATATGTATGTATATATATGTATATATATATGTATGTATATATATATATAATATATATATGTATATATATATATATTTGAAAGTTATTTTCTGTACTGTAACCACTGTTGTTGATGTATTTTTATTTAACTCTAATCACATTCTGTTTCATTTGCTCTATGCTAAACAGCTGTCATAGTAAGCCATCATCTGAATCCGTTTTTAAGTCCTTGACTCCTTGAATATTATAAAAACATAACAAAAGCAAATTTGAAATTGAAGCCGAAAATGGACATTTCAGTTGCTTGAAAGACGAAATATGTTTTAATATGAAAAAACTTCTGTTCGGCAAGCAACCCCGTGTTGTGAATGTGTCAAAAAGGCCCAAAAAGACCTATGTAGATCACTAAAAGGACCGTCAAAGTCACTTCAAGGTCATCTCAAAGTCACTGAACATGTCTAAATATTTTTCACTGGTGTGCTCTATCAAAATATCAAGTTTCACCAAATATAGATTTCTGTACCATAGTTATCCAATATATCACCCAAATATGGCTCTTCTTATACCCACTTTTGGCTTCGTCGACCCCAGTGTGTTCTGGACAATTAAGACATGGATACAATATATATTTGTGAATATTTGTAGCTGGGGCTTGCCATGAAAGTAGGAGACTTTTTCCTGGTATATTTCTGGCAAACAATCTTATAATAAAGTTTCTTTAAACACGTTAATCTTTCTGGGTAATGCTTTTGAAACAATAAGAAAGTTTCTTCGTAATTTCATTAAAGTTTCTTGTTTTGATACGTGGAAGACTAGCTTTATCGGATCACCTCAAACTTTAGAGAACATCCATTATTACGATGCTTAATACAAGCTTTCAAGATCATCCGCCTATGGTTAATGCACATTATCTCCTAGTGTGAACAGGGTAATAGTAAATAACGTCTACCGTGCATTAATACCTTTGACGTTAATACCTTTCCCACGAAAAAATGAATCTGAAATTTCAGCATGGCAACAAAATAGCGCCTGGGGCCCTGATAAAAAGTTTTCAATCGTCATTCTATAGAACCTGTATTCTTATGATCGGGGTGGCTGATAAACTTGCCTTAATGCGTCTAATAGACACTGACCTGAGGGTACAACCGGTTCCTCTACACTTTACGTATTGCGTCCGTAGTTCTGGCCAGTGCTGTGTACATAAAAGAACACTTAATTTCATGGGATACATAGAGACACTATTTCCGCTGCTAAGTGTAGCATACATACTGCTGGATCTGCTCCTTAAATGTGTCGTATATAGCCTTACTTCTTCACAGGGCAAAATCATTTACATACTATCGAGGTGTGTATCCTTGACAACATAAAGTTGGCCCTACTGCGGCGTGTCTGTCGGGCTCACATCATACATGTATACACGTCCCGAAGCCTATATTATTGTCAGGTATGTTAACATAAGACTTAAGATCATTGAACCTTCGGAACAGTGAATCGTAGGAACATTGAACCTTTGGAACATTCAGGCTGCATATGATACAATAAACTTTATGCACGACACGCGTTCCTTGTAATAACCGAGTTCCATGGACAACAGGCAATGTTCTTCCGATTTATTGAGTGCACCTTGGAGGACGGCATTTTTTTGTTGTTGTTGTTGTTGTTGTTGTTGTTGTTGTTGTTGTTTTACAGCAAGTCTATACACCCTTATCTTTGCGGCCCCGTCTAAAGGCCTAAATATATCGTGCTAATAGGCAGGGGTAAGTCTTAGACGGCGTATCTTTTCCCCTCTGACACTCTCCTGCTGTGTCCATGGAATGTGTCCTGCAAAAAGGTTTGCTGCGGAACATAGCAAACTACTGCGGTACTGTCGGCTTACAACTTAGTATCTGATATGTTTGAATTCTTGCAGGGTGGTGTATATTGCGGCGCCCCAGTTAGTAACCGTCATTGGAACTTCCCCAACCCCTGAATATTGGTTCAAATTTCAATTTGATTCCATTATGAACATGTGTATTCTTTGTGGTAAAATATCAAATACGTGATAAAAAATTATCTAAAATGACTTGAAGTTTTGTATTTAATTTGTTATGCCGCTTTATAATAATAAAGCAATAACAAACAGGTCAGTATTAACGGTGACACCTGGTGGCCCCTATGGCATAGTGATATGTCAACTGCTGAAAAAATTGAGACACCAGCTGAAGCTAATGCCATACTGGCAGTGTACTGGCAGTGAAATAACACATTTTCTAATTGCATCCCCACCTCTATGGAAGTTAAGAAGGCCTATCCCAGCACCAGAGGAGATGTTTAATATGTAAGGGAACATGAACGTTTGGCAAGCAGTAGTGGGCCTTGTAGTGCACAGAAACCCCCACCCCCCACCCCCGTCGAAACGCCCAAGACGTGCAGAAGTCAGTGTCATGCATTTGAACAACTTGGCTAGTGCTCGTGTATCCAAAAATTACTAGAGTACAGACACATTGGGGTGCTTGCATACTGAAAGGTACATGCGGTGAAGAGTACACAAACATAATAACTAAGGAAACCCAAAAATCTGGATAAGTGGGTCCTACTCCATGCCTTCAGACACCCATGTTTCTGATACTTTTGTTGGTAAGCTGCCTAGTAAAGAAAGGAATTATACACTATTTCATCTAATAATAAGTCGAAAAAAAAATTAATTCAAACAACATTACTCAAATTAACATCTTAATTATGTTCACAAAAAGAAAGCAATTGTGTACGTTTTGTTTACGTCTACAGCCATCGCCGGTGCTTGGGAATTCACCATGTCTTCAATCGATATTTGTAATGCTGTGCTCCGTTTTGAAACGTAAGAATGTCATTAAATAAAATCTTGTAGTTCAGCATATATCAACAATTAAAACTATTAATGTAAATCCATCAAATATATAAGTTTGTCTAATCACCGTCAGTACTTGCCCTCTGTGGTATCCTATTATATACATTGCTAGTTCTTAAAATTAATGAGGCTTATCAAGCCATGGAAAGGCCAAGTTGACCAACGTACTGCACATGTGTCCCCTCATTATTGCCCCAATCTAGGCCAAGAAAGACAAGTTACTACCACCTGTTCAACTCAATCTAGAAGAACACGCTATTCTATAACTTTTTGTTCCTTGTTCTAGCCAATAGTTTGGCTGTTAAACATGGTCTTTGTACCACCCTAAGAATGTCGCATTTCAGCTTTCCAATTCTACTGACCGGTATTTATAATTTCTGGATATTTTTTGGCACCTGTATTTATAACTTATCCATGAATTACTTTACATTTTCTGGAACAAAGGGAAGTATTTGCCACTTAATCTTCCAACCTAGACGTAATAAAGTTTTTATGAAAGGGTCTTTACGATTGTCAATACAAGCGCTTTATCACATAAAACAAAAATCATCCACATATCCTACAACACGAATACGTGATCCCCGTAGGCATTGAATCACTGGATTCCCAGTCTTTCTATAGATAAAAGGAGAAAATTTTAGTCCAAATGGCATAAAAAAAATCCACACACAGTACCTTGTTTTCTATTTAATACCCAAGCATTCCTGGTGTGACTCACGGACGGGAATATGCATAATGCCATTTTGAATATCTGTAGTCACAAGATAATCGTCTTTGTTTTTCTTTTGTTGTCAAATCATGGTTTTGTAATTCAAATCTCTGTGGGACATAAACATGTAGGTACTGTACTCTAAACTTGAAACTAGTTCACGACTATTAGTGATGCACCTATAGATTCCCACTCATATAAATTGTATCTCAGAGTATTTGCTTGGAACATTTACCTGGTAGAAATATTACTCTTAATCGCCCCCTCCCCCCCCCAAAGAAAGAAGCAAATTACCTCTTTTAAATTTGAAGTATTGCAGTATAGAATTTTTAAATACAGAACCTAGGTAAGGAAGTGATAAAAAAGTAAGGTTACAAGGTTTCAAATTTGGGCGGATTAGGGTATGTTTAATATAAACTAATTTTCAATACTGTGGCGTAAGTTATAAATGTGACAAATTGACATAAAGCATCACATAGGATTACAAAAATTAGTTTCATTGCATAAAAAAAACATCATTCAAACTCATAGATGACAGGAAAGTAGAATGCATTGTCAGAATATAAAAGTCTGTCTCCGTGTGGAAATTTATACATGCGATGCATCATATGTATTTTAATAGCAATATTAGAAATACTCATCCCCAAAGCCAAGAGTTTTGTTGCAATCTCAAGCTATATAGTACAATCTTGTAGGAAAATCTCAATTGCAGGCCATCAAAAATAATTAAACATGCTTTGAAAACCTAAGTTGGTAATGACCTTTAAGTTATGTAAGCCACATATTATTAGGCGCTTGATGTCATTGCTTGCTTTAACATCTATGTATTTTTACTGCTCTGCTTGAAAAGTAAAAATAACAATACAAATTTTGCGTTAACTAACTAGATGTCTCCGTAATTACCTTCATGACGACTGTGAGTTTTTAGCAGTATAATCGTACTAAATGGTTATCGATCTCTGATGTTGCAACAACGTCAAATAATGTGTGTTGGAAGATTGTTCTTTTTCGTCATTCTAATTCTATATCGTAATCCACATGCAATCAACAATTTACAAAAGGCTTTCTGTCTTCATTCTGACTTTCTTAATTATCACTGTTTAAAATCTATATTTATGTATATACATACACACACACACACACACAAACACACACACATATATATATATATGTATATATATATATATGTATATACATATATATATATACATACATATATTTATATATATATATATATATATTGACATATTTTCTTTCATATCTTTTATTACAGCCGAAGCTAGCAAGTCAGCAGGTTTTGTTTTACAGAAAACCTATTTATGTCCTCTAATTACACAATGAGAACACTTGTTTACAGGTAAAACTCTAGGTATCAGTAAAATATAATTGCGTCAGCTACAGGAGTACCCATTTCTAATTATACAGATAACTCTTTTTAAAATAACATGACCATTGTTTATTATGATATGTGTAAAGTATGCCACCTATCTTTCGCCTATTAAGATATATACTTCTCACAATTGTGAAAAACGTTGACAAAATCATCACTTTTTCAGTGTTTCAAAATATGCCCCATCTTGCTCTTGTAAGCGACAGTCTTTTGGTCTTTCCAGTCGATGACATGTCCCCTTCCTGCCCAAATGATGTCAGGGTAGCCCCATTTGAACTTGGAAGCCAAAATTATAGTCATGAATGATATTTCAAATTCATCATCCTCGGCATCATATTGCAGGATTTTGATGCAAAGTTATTTGTTTCTTTACAAAGTGGGCGCTTTGGACTTCTTCTCTGTGTCCCGTGGAATAGTTGTCCACGAAATCCATCTGACATGCCACGTGGTTTATGGGAAGTACTTCTTTTGATCCTTTAACTTCTCTCTACTGAGCTGAGAGGACACGTTTTGTTTCTTTTGTTTTCCATTTTTTTTTCATGTCTTTTTTCTCTGGCAGACAATAATTTGTCTTCACTGCGAAAAAAGTTGACGATCATTTTACTTCTTTTTGACGTAATTAGTTTGCACAATTTGCGACTTTTATAGTAAAGCTTCCCTGCCGAAGTCCTCAAATTCTTTGTCATCGATGATTTTAGTGGCGTTTTCTTTACAAGCGAGAATTTAAATATCCGTTTGGTGACTAGTGTTTTCCCTTTTGCTTCCAAGCCATCTATTTTTCCACCAAAAAATAAGTTCAATAACAACTTTTGCAAGGGAAGGTGCTTTGCTCGGACTCACTCCAGATTTAAGTAGCAGGGTGTGGCCTTTTTACTGGGGTAGGAGTGTTAGAGTGTTTTTTTTTATTACGTGTTTGGTAGAGCTTGTTGGGCTGTCTTCATCCTCTTTGTGACATTTAGATTTTTCTGTGTTAGAGGTTTATATTCTTCTACCAAAGTTTTAATCTCTTTGTTCTTCTGGCGCACAAGAGTACTTGTTCGCTTTCTTTTTGTCTTTTGGTTGCAATTCATCTGGACAATCAATGGGCTACATTCGTTGCTGAAAGAGAATAAGGGCGGAAAGGTTTAAATGCACAAAAATTGTCGAGTGTCTTATTTAATATAAATTATCACTAATTAGAAATTGGTATGCATTTATAGAATCATACATTTACGTGTCTTCTTTTGGCTGAAATGTAATCTAAATATTCTATTTAACTTTCGGGGGGGGGTTTTTTTTTTTTTTTTTTTTTTTTTTTGGTTTTTTTTTTTTGTTTTTTTTTTTGGTTTGTTTGTTTTGTTTTGTTTTATTGCTTATTATTATTATACGGAGCTCACATTTCCAGTTGATATGCACGGCGCACATTTTTAAATTAACAATACGGTTGTAAAAATATTGGTCATGATTTACTTAATTTTTTCTCAATGCCTACCTTGTGCCTGGTGTATTTGGCAATATACAAGGCGTGGTTGAATCATATGGTCCATTGGTCATGTCGTCAGTTATGCCTGTCTTAGGCCTAAGGCTAGCATCTGTGTTCGAGCTCCCATTAGTTTTGATACGTTTAGCATGACTTAATCTCGGAGAATCTCTGGATCTTTCCATTGTCTTCATAAATTGTTTCTTTGTTAGTTATGACCTTGGCATGTGGTACTTTTCTACCCTTTTATGTTCTCTCTTTAAAAATCAGGATCTGACAGCTTTATCTTTTCTCTCCACTCAATTTGTCAAACTGTATTTGATTTTGGAAACATTGTTTGCCTGAAAAAGGAGCCAGGCCTAAACCACCACTATTCTACCTATAAACTACAAGTACAACTAACTACTTTCTCCCAAGACCATACATATGTCTTAAATACCTTTAACGTCTATAGTGGATTATTGTTATTGGAGGCGTGTCAAAACAAGCTTGATTTTTATGTAAAATAAGAAATAATTAGGGCATATTATATCCTTGAAACGGTTCAATGGGTCAATAGCAACTGAAAAAAAAAACAGGCATGAAACTGGCCAGTCTAACCAACATTCACGGGTTAGTGGCTCAGGTTGTGGCTTACGATACGATACCGTGAATCACTAAATATGAGCTAGATCTTTGACCATAAAACGCTAATCATCGCTAAAGCAAATGACAAGAAAAGTATTCATCAAAAATAACACAATTAGCCATGTCAGATTTGTTTTCTGTTTTTTTGTATGAAAATATTTTGAGCTTCCTGCTCATATGCTCGAAGGATTTTATACCCGTAAATGTCAAATCACCATTTCAACACTTTTTCAGACGCCCATGTGCATGGAAAAAACTTTTTCAGAAATAGAGAAAGTATATGGACACTCTAATATGATCAGCATACCAGTTAAAACGTCAACATTTGGTATTTAGGCGTAGATACTTTTCGTATGCCACGACCGTAAATAAAAAAGTGACAACTCCCTAGGGAATATTCATTTCTCTGCTGCCTGTTCAAGTCATATTACAAAGTGCACCTGTAGAGGGCTCCAACATAGGTGTGCGCTGACAAAGGAAGTCATTGGTTAAGACAGCAATCCTTGTGAAAATCAGCATTCGTAAGCCACAAGCTTAATAATAAGAAAAACCATGCTTCATATATTCTCACACCTGTAAGGAGTTAAAAGCATTATGATTTTCGGTATTTAAGAATACAATGTATGACCCTCGACGGCATTATAAATTTTTATGCTGCTACATATTGATATCATTGTATCTCCATTATTTATTCCGTAATGTAAGCCACCAAATTTCAGCGACATTTGAAATATCCCTTTGATATTTTGTCAAATATCAGATATAACTAAAATTGAAAGGCGTTCTGCTTTTAACAGACCCAACTTCTCTCGCAAAAAGCAAATAAACCTTGTTTTGCCTTTTTCGCTCATTGCTGGAAGCTGCTGGGAACAGGCAAAACTCGCCGCATTTAACATGGCCTAGATCGGGGCAATTCCGAAGGGACATGTGTGCAGAACATTGGTCAACTTGGCCTTGCCACTGCTTAAAAAAACGCTAGAGTTGAAAAATAAGTAATAGATATTATAGGATACTACAGTGGGCATGTACTGACGGGGTTTGCAAACAACTGTATATGTGATAGATTACATTAATGTTACAGATTGTTAATATGTGCTGGACTTTGGGAGCCTCGATTTCATTCATTGGCGTTGCTACTTTTCAAAACGGAGCACATGGTTACAAAAATAGATTTATCTCAGGGTGAGTCACCAAGCACCAGCATGGCTGCAGATGTAAACAAAGCGTTAGCAATCGCTTTCCTTTTGTGGACAGAATTTAGATGTTAATAAAACTAATGTTGTTTGAATTTATTATTTAATGTACATATTATTTGTTGAAATAGTGAATAATTGGTTTCTTTGCAAGACTACTTATTTGCAAAAGTTACAGGAAACGTGGGTACGTGGAGGCAAGGAAAAGGACCTACTTATTGAAATTATTAGGCTTCTTCTGTTATTATGTGTGCGCACTCTTCATGCTATGTACCTTTCAGTATGTAAGCACCGCCGTGAGTCTGTTATATATATATATATATATATATATATATATATATATATATATATATATGTATATATATATATATATATATATAAATATATATATATATTTTTTTTTTGAGAGGAGCACCAGCCAAGTTGTCCAAGTCCATGGCACTGACTGTTGTGTAACTTGTGCGTTTGCGGAGGTAGGGGTGGGACTGCTAGTGGGGGGATTTCTGTGCCACTGCAAGGCCCACTACTGCTCCGAAAAACGTTCTTGTCCATTGTACGGCTTATTTGCTGTTGCTTGGATAGGCCTACTTCTTAATTTCCATAGAGGTGGGCATGCCAGGTCTTTTTCGGCCATTTTTGTTTCTTTTAATACATTAATAAGAAGAGATGGCAAAAAAGCAAAGAGAGCACGTTGTGTAAAATTTTGTAAAGAACGTTTTTAAATGTATATATATATATATATATATATATATATATATATATATATATATATATATATATATATATATATATATATGTATATCGCCAATTGCAAGAATATATATATATATATATATATATATATATATATATATATATATATATATATATATATATATATATATATATACAAAATAAAAAATAAAAAATAAAAATAGAAATTGTGTTCTGGATTTTGTTATGGTAGCTCACATTATACACAAGGGGCTTAGACAGTAGAGCTAAAATGCAATCCAAGAAGATGCCTACCTTGCTGTAAATTATGTTCAACTGGCTAATGTCCCGTTACTTTCTTTTAGTTCAAGCATATCTACATTATGCTTTAGAGAATCTTATACCTTTAGGAGTATTGCCGCCACACTCAAATCTGCAAAGATTTTGGACAAAATCATCACACTTTTCATTTTTTAATGGCAGCTAACATTATACACAAAGTAACTAGCTAGTAAGCTTACAATCAGTCCACTAACAGCAGAACTATCAAGGCGTATTTTGAAACTCAAGGCTTCCTCTTTAGAATTGCAATGATACAAGGTGTTGGTACACTCGATGAATGAATCCACGTCGTTCGAAGAGGGGCACGAAAAAGGAACGAATGCCTCTTATACACTATCTCTGTTTTGCTACAGCAGTGTTTGACTGACATTATTGGGGATGTAGAGGCATTCGGCAAAATGCAAATTTTATCTAAATGGAACATCAACCACTAGCCAGCAGTTGGTTAATTTGACCATGTGCCATCGTCCTGACTTTAAAAGTTGTCAAAAGTTAATGGGATTCAACACCTTGCGTCACCTAGCAATGGGCATATTTATGGCGTTTGCTCATGAGTTAAATGTTTCACTAAGCCATTCTCATTAGTCAGTCTTTTGTGTTGTAGTTTGCCACACATAAATCAAAGCCGTCCTTTCAATGGGCTGGACCATTGTTTCCAGTTGTATGACGTAACGTAATTCCTTATAGGAAAGAAACCATCCAAGCCTTATGTCCAATGTGTCTCGTAGGAAATATTATGTTAACACAATTGAAAAATTAAGTCACTTGAAAAGTCTGGAGGCAAAAGTTAAAAGGACTACTTATTTGCAGAAGGTTTAATTGTATATATATATATTTCTTGTAATCTAAACAGAACATCATTCATATTTGCTGCTTTTTAAGCGTTGCCTTTATGAAAGACAAGATGCAGATTTCTTTCTTTTTGTCTCCCCTTTCTTTCTTTCTGTCTGGCTGTTTCACCTTTGTTTGGAAGGTTGAATTGTATATATATTGTTTTGTAATCTCGACAGAACATCATTCCTATTTGCTGCTATTTAAGCATTGCATTTATGAAAGGCAAGATGCAGATTTTTTTGTCTCCCATTTTTTCCTTCTGTCTGTTTCACCTTTGTTTCTTTTTTCTACATATTTTTTAAATGGTATAATACATTAAGCTTTCTTCCATTTATGGTATATTTTATGTGACTATGTGTTCCACTTTAGCACCAAAACTTTATTTTTGCTTTTTCTGTGGCCAGTATGTTAATTTGAAACTGGTGACAGAAAGGGTACCAGCAAAATCTTATTTTATGACCACAAATTATCTAGTTAAATTGTTCACTGCCAAGTGCCATTATAGTTGAACTATCAAAGACTAAGTAGTCTGATTGATCCAAAAATTATTATACTTAATTTTTTGTGGAAAGACCTGTCAATCGATTTTAAATATCGACACGCCAATAGTTCCAGAAATAATACTTGTCCAGATCAACAGCATTTCTTGAGATGCTCTGGATTCAGCACGTCAAACAGCGTCGAAGGGAAGCTGTTGATTCAGTCCACAATTGGAGAAAATGGAAAGAAAATGCCACTAATTAAAAGTTGAAAAGTTGTGAATTTTTTGTCTGTTAAGTATTTGCGCTAGAACGAGTTACGCAAATCCATTTATTAAAAGCTGTGCAAGTGACGACAGGCTAGGTATGTATTTCTAGTAGTGTCATGGGTCATTGGTGGCCATAGGCATGGTGAATGCAAAGGATCATATAATTCATGCATTCAAGTTGTATTTGAGTTCTGTCCTGCTGGTGGCTATTGCGGGCTGCTGCACTCATGCCACTTTCGTTAATTTCTATGTATACACCGGGTATTTTAAAAATGTATGCAATTACTCAATTTGTCTGGGCAATTGCTATGTTTTTGTAGTTTTCTGATGATAAAAATCTTACTTGAGCAGCTTTATTTATCGGGTGAATTTATTGCTGAAGAGAGGCAGGGTTCCTGGCGTACTGCTGGATCTCAAACTCGATGTGACCATAGTCAGGAATAAATAATTAAGTGACACGTTTACATGGTACTCATAAACAGGATGTCCACATAAGGTAAATCTACAATTTTATTATTTCAGAAAAGTTGGTGTCATAATGAAAAGAGTGATCGCTACAAGAAACCTATTGCAGGTCGAAATGCACTAAATGTTTGTAATTAAATTAACTTACTTTTTTCAGGATTCATGCTTGTCATAGGGACTGATAAGCAAGGCCATCGTCTGAAAAGTGTTGATCATGTGTTTACTTCACTTGTTATTTAATAGTGAAGGAAGACCATGATCCACACGCTTCACATGAATAAGTGATTATGTGATATTCCATGTAAAAAGAGCAATGAATGTTTGGAATTTAATTCACTTACTTTTTTCAGGATTTATGCTTTTCATGGACTCTGATAAGAAATGCTATCATGTGAAAAGTGTTCACTACTTGTATACTTCACTTGTCATTTAATAGTGAAGGAAGGCCATAATCCACACTTTTTGCATGAATAATTGATTGTGTGAAATAATCAACATTTTCCGGCTTCGTATTGGTCAGTTCCTACCAACCTTGTTACAAACAGTTAAAGTCTTTGGATGAGGTCGGTAGGCCCTTGTATAGACCAAATTCAAAGACTATAACTGTTTTGTCATATGCGTCTTTGCAATTATGAGTGTCAAAATTCAAGATCAACACGGTAAACTGATCCTTAGGAAAGAATCCCAAAAAGCTCAACAAATTTAGGTGCAAACCCTGACCTGGATGAAGCAACCATCTGTGGCCCTGCGTGTGTTGGCCAAAACTTTTTCCAGTAGCAATTGCTTCGTCTCTTCATCAGAAAATGGTTGCAGAACAATCTCTGGACTACAGTTGTCATTTGCCATTTGCCCAGTGAATCAGGCTGGGCGCTACCCAGCAGCGTGTAAAATCCTAAAACCTGTTCGGCTGAAAGTGCTGATAATGCATAACATCATGCTGGCATCCTTCAAGGGGTCTGGACTGGGTTCAGTGACTCGGACACAGCAAAATGGCAGATCCATATGTTCAGAGCATGACACGTGATGGTGCCTCACCCAATAGAAGAAATAGAAATAGTCTATTCATTATGACAATATACACATGCATTCACTTGAGGCCCAGATTGAACGATAAAGGCGAAAACAAGAAAATAAGAAAACAGAACAGCAAAAACAAAAAAACACGGAGGCGAAAATGCGAAAACAAGAAAACGCGAAGGCGAAAATGCGAAAACACAACGGCGACAACACGACAGAAAATATGTTGTGTTTTGGCACTAGCATTTTAGTATTTTCGTGTTAGCGTTTTCTCGTTTTCGCATTTTCTGCCTTGGGCGAAAACAAGAAAACACGAAGGCGAAAAAAAACTAAAATATGAAACACGAAGGCGAAAATGCGAAAACACAACCGCGAAAACACGACAGAAATTATGTCGTGTTTTCGCACTCGCATTGTCGTGTTTTAGCATTAGCGTTTTTTTGTTTTCTTATTTTCGCAATATCGTGCTTTGGCTTGTTTCACTTCCGTTTAACACCTTCCCATATGTTAGCTAACGGAATTAATCTACTGAATACTTTAACTTTTATGGTCTATACTTGTATTTTACAAATGAATTCAAAGGAAATGTGTGGACGCACCATGAAATAACCTCGCTTGATTGGTGCCCCTGTTGTAACGGGGTAATTTTCCAAATTCATTGTTCTTGTTGTTATTATAATATTTCGTTGTTGTGGTGGTGGTGGTGGTTGTTATTATTATCATTATCATAATTGTATTTGTGTCTTTTTGCCCAGAACCACTTCCTAGTAGTCAATACCCTATTCCTCAGTCCGAATTCTTTACTCTCCATAAGCTAACCTATCTCTGTCTAACCTATATACATATGCAATTACTATTGTCCATATTGCTCACCTTCCTCTGTAAATAATATAACTATTATCATTATTATTATATCTTGCTAGTACTAAACAGAACTGCTTAACGGATGGTCACGATACCAAGATCGAGCGAACAGGAAAAACTGGTATTCGAAAGCACATTTTAATACATGTTGCATTAATGGTAATATTTACGGTAAATATTAGACTTTGATCTTGAACTTAACTCTGTACACAAGCCAACAAGCATATAAGTAAACAAACAAATAAACTTAAAGCCAGTCATGTCTGAGGAAATTGATGCTGATTCATGGAAATCCTGGTGACAAAATTATCAGCGCCAAGGACCAAGAGGACAAGTCTTTCACAGGTAGTGTTCGTGTGGAAAAATAATCGTTCGGTGAAAAAATGGGACTTTAATACAGTGTTTTGACAAGTTATAATATCCCCCCGCCACATGTCATGTCATACGAAAAAACAAAAACAAAAAAACAAAAAACAAAAAAACAAAAAACAAAGGCATTCACTATTTGTTGCTGGAACAAGGTATGCATGATGCACCGAAACGTGCCCACAAATTTCACTGGCATAAGTCCCAGAACTCCGGTTCGGTGGTTGATCAATCGCTACATACTAGTTTTCAATGTAATCCATAATTGAGCTCTTTATGGCAAATTTGTTTCTTTTCTACACGATAAAGTCCACCAAGCATGTTTTGAGCTACATTTCTGCATGTGATTAAAGTGCATGCTCTTATATGCACTATCATTGGGCAAAATATAAAATCAATTATTGGTATCACATCAAGGAAGTTTGTAAAGCATTTACGATTTATATATGTTTAAGGAATTTAAAGAACGGAATTAAGCATAATTGAGGTGGCTGTGCATGATCAAACTTGCTTCCATATCGGACATCGCTTTTTAAATTCTACTGATAGAGCATTTAACTTACCAACTGAGAATCTTTTATCTGATTTTGCTTTATCAAAACTTTTTTGGGGTTGAAACCCTAGCAGGAGACCAATATATTAAAAGATATGTCACTCCAAAGAATGCACATGGAGATCTACACGGAAACCCACCCGCATTCAAATGCCAAACTACAGCTTTCACCAAGTGTGCTGCCCAGAATCGTGTCAGAAAAAGTACAATACATCATAAAAAATTACGATATCACGTTTGTTTCAACAGGTAAAGATAAATTTCTACCATAGAGCTGTGACTCATGTCTTTTCTTTTTCGTAGTCTGTCTGCAAAGTGGCTCTGCACACTGCTTTTTGCTTGGTCGATGGGTCATGTATAGTGTGTGTGTGTGTGTGTGTGTGTGCATGCCTGTGTGCGTGTGTGAGTGTGTGAGCGATCTGTCGCGTTATCGCTGCATCCCAGTCACGAAGTTTCGGTTTTGTGTCGCGATCAGTTTATTGCAGATCTTCATTTGTAAAGTAACACTGGTTACATATCTCTACAGAATAAAATTATACATTAGGCCCAATTGTATAAATGGCAAAACCCGGGGAAAGCATGACAGTGTGTATGGTCCCCTTTATCACGAGAAAGACCAAAATTTGCAGAAGAACCAGTGAAATAGGCTTGGCATATAATTAACACTCCTGACAACCTTATACACCAGCACCCAAGCCAAAGCCACGAAGACCGAACTCTGCCTTAATTGGCCCATCCCTTTTCCAATTCCGTTTTGAGGGAATTGGAAACTTTCTTGTCTGTAAAACAGACTTACTTTGCGTTATTGTTGAATGGCGATTGAAGTGTGTGTCGCACTGTCAGATCAATTATGTAAGCAAACACAGTTCGCAACTAGGAAAGATGATTTGCTGCACAGCAAATCAGTGTGTGTGTGTCTTCAAAGCATATTGGTATGGCTATGTACAACTATTCCATAACACAGGAGTAGAAGTTGGAATGGCATCTCTATCTATTATAATGTTGAAGATATTCAAGATTGAAAATTTTCGAATACTGCTAATTAGCATAATTTAAATTGCTACAACTTTTGTTTTCGATTCATTACATGCGCAAAGGTCAACAACCCCATAGTAGAAGTTGAAATGACATCTCTATCTATAATAGTTTTGAAAATATTCAAGTTTTAAAATTTCAAATGCTGCTAATTAGCACAACTTAAATGGCTGCAACTTTTGCTTTGGATTCATTCGATGCGCAATGGTCAATAACCCCATAGTAGAACTTGGAATGACATCTCTATCTATTATACTTTTGAAGATATTCAAAACTTAAAATTTCAAATGCCCCTAATTTGCATAATTTTAGACATCTTCATCCCTCTGTATAAAACGGTCAAACTCCCTGTATGGAGGTACAATCATGCCAAGTTTGGAGTTTCTACACATAATAGTGTCCGAGAAAAGTGTCGGACAAATTTGCTAGTAAAGAAGAAAGAAAGAAAGAAAGAAAGAAAGAAAGAAAGAATTCGAGGAAAAACAGAAAAGTGTGTGTTGACACACACACTTTAATTACCCATGCGTCCAAACTGTGACATCATCACCTTGGTCATGGTGTACTATTAACCTCTGTGTCTAATCTAGGAAACTGATAGACTTACTTATTCATATGTGACAATGCACAATATTATCATTGATGCAACGTTGAAACTAATGGATTTTCAACATATATAAGGCGTTCTGTGTGTGTGTGTGTTTGTGTGTGTGTGTGTGTGTGTGTGTGTTTTCACTTTTTAAAATTCTAGCATATGCTGGGATTGATGTTTGTTTATCATTAACAGGACACTTGTCTCAGTCGTCACCTCGTCATGATCATTCAGTAGATTAATTCCGTTAGCTAAGATATGGGAAGGTGTTAAACGGAAATAAAACAAGCCAAAGCACGATATTGCGAAAATAAGAAAACAAGAAAACGCTAATGCGAAAACACGACAATTCGAGTGCGAAAACACGACATAATTTCTGTCGTGTTTTCGCGGTTGTGTTTTCGCATTTTCGCCTTCGTGTTTTATATTTTAGTGTTTTCGCCCAAGGCATAAAATGCGAAAACAAGAAAACGAGAAAACGCTAACACGAAAACACTAAAATGCTAGTGCGAAAACACGACATATTTTCTGTCGTGTTGTTGCGGTTGTGTTTTCGCATTTTCGCCCTTAGTGTTTCTTGTTTTCGCTGTTCTGTTTTCTTATTTTCTTGTTTTCGCCTTCGCATTTTTATGGAGAGAGAAAAAAATTTTGGTGGCACTTTTGTGCCACCATAGATTGGCTGACAATCGTGGTCTTTTTGGATAGACTAACCCAGAGGCAAAGATAAAAAGTCAAAGACCATGCTCAATGACACCTAGTGAAAGCCAACTAAAAACTTTGATCTGACCTGTTCTTTTTTTTTTTTAAAAGTAAGCATAAAATTATAAAAGCTTGAAATATAACGGAAACAAAAATAAAAAACAAGCCCCCCCCCCCCAAAAAAAAAAATCAATATTCTGTACCATGTGTGTACATAGAACCTGGGAGGCTGAGGTGAATATGATGGTCATCAACAGGTTGGACTTCCAACAGGCTTTCTAAAACACCGTATGGCTAGCTACTCAACCGGGCGATTTGATTGTTACAGCTTCCAGGAAGGGTTGTTTGTCTATCTCTGTATGGGCCCCAACCTGGTGGGTACCAAGTTAGTTGTCCCCGAGCTTCCTTACCCTACAGCCATGTTGTCCTGTAACCCACTTTTCCTGCAGCCCAGCTGTCTCACAGTCCATCTGTATTACACTTTGTTGAGTGGAGGTGAGTTGGTGGGGTGACCTGGCGGTGGGATTAAGTAAGGTGAGATAAGATGAGGCAAGATGTGATCCGATGAGGTAAATTGAGATGAGCTGAGTGGGATGAGGTCAAGAATGTGATGAAGTGAGGTGGTGAGGCGATGTTGGTTGTCCTACAGTCCACTTGTTCTACCGCCCAGTTGACATACATGTCACTTGTCCTATAGCCCAGTTATCCTACAACGCACTTGTCTTACAGCCCAGGTGTCCTACAATCCACTTGTCTAAAGCCTAGACTCAGTACCTGCTAGTTGCCAAGATAAAATCTTGAACAGATATCAAGATACGTTCATTTTCTTCCAGTTTTTCAAAACAGCATCCAAATAGCATGTTACTTACAGCAAACGGTGTTGTATTCAGAATTGTTTGGACGAAGCTGGACCCTGATAAAATATACAGAGACAATGGAGGAGAAATTGTTTTCATCGTCATGCCTCTGGCTACGTTTAGAGCTAGTTTTGTTGACAACACTGTGGTTAAAAAGATGATTAATTAGGAGAGGTGGACTGTGCGTAAACACATGTTGTAAATTTGCCTGGGCCACGAGCCATAATACAAGTAATAGGGTGGTGTTTCAAATTTTCTGTTTACTTATCTTCTGAAACCATTGATGGTAGAAGACGCTGTTGTGTCTAACGTATTCAAGATTATTATCAACAGGAAAAAGTGATCTTGTGTTAAACTAGCTTTTTGTCACATCACTGGAATCTTCAATTGATTTTACATGGGATAATATGGTTCTAGTGACTGGGGCAATGTTTCTTGCACGAATGAAGATGCACTGCCGTTAAATATTCTGTGTAGATTAAATAGTTTTTGTTTTTCTTTCCGTGTATACAAGATTTCCCATCTAGTTTTGTTAAAGGGGAATCTGTGGGGAGTGTGGCTGGATACTACTCTAGTTGCAGCAAGTGGTACCATTTCTAGACTTGGTCTTATGTAATGAATGTAGAGCTTTTATAATGTTGGCCTGGATTTGTAACTTGTAACTATGTTACTGCAGACAATCAACTGTTTTCCCAGATATTGTAAATTGCTTTAACACGATCAGACCAGGTAGCTTTGAATTGAAAGTGACCCCTAGATGCCTGTAATACTGCCACCTCTGATCTGTTCTCTGTTGATATAAATAGGCAGGTTGTCTTCATTTTCGTAAATCATGTTTAAAAATCCGTTCACTTGTCATGTAATAATATAAAGCATTGTTTGGCCCACAGGTACAGTGGACTGAAATTTCCACTTAGAGTGACAGAAGGTAGATAGCGATATGCTTTCTGATAGATTACAAATAAAGATGTAGCATCAGCAAACTTTCAAAGTTGGATTCTACAATAGAAGCGAAGTCATTTATGAAGATTCCTACTATCGATGACAGTGGATTGGCAAATAAATCTACTACCATCGTTAGTAGGAAAGTAATAATACCAACAGACACCTGTGAATGGAAATGACATTTTATTCAACCTCCATTGACCATTTTTATCACGTGCCATATTTAGTGATCAGCAACTTGTCTAAATATATGTTAACCCTGTGCGCTACATTAATCACCGGCTCTGACGCAGTTGCATAGAAAAGCGACGTTGTCGCCCGAGGAGTTGGAGGGGGCATAAAAGGAGTTTTACTGCAACATTGCTGTTTTGTGAAATGCTCGACAATATCCTGCTAATGGCTTTTTTGTGGCAGGTACTTGGGTGTTTATAAGCTCGAACTGCATTGGATCGATGCCCTGTTATTTGACATTTCAGTTGTTCATCATGGCCCTTGTCGTGCTAACGTGATGCCACAGTGCCACGCAAGGAATGGTTGGTTCTCTGACCTACAGAAGAAAAAATAATTGTTCTAACCAACCCATAGATTTGAACTCCAAACCTCGTGACCCCAGCTCACAATCTTTGGTGTTGTCCATTACACAAATATTACAACTGACCAGGTTTGAATATTGGACCAATGGTGAGCAACTTTTAAACGGTATGACCCGGTCACTTACCTACCTAACAGTCCCCGGGAAAACAAACTCTCATGTTGGGGGACAGACTGATGGCCTGCTATCCCAGCCAAGGACGTCTGCACATTAGGCAACCCGGTTGGCGATGATTAAGTAAAATGACATTTCTATTGAGAATTCTGTAATCTGATTGGCTTAGAGCTGTGGTCTTTTGGGCAGAGACTAACCCAGAGGCAAAGGTGAAAAGGCGAAGACCATGCCCAGCGGCACCTAGTGAGCGCCGGCTGAAAACCTCGAAACGACCTGTTTTTAATTTTTTGAATAAAAAGTGAAAATAAAATGATATAAGCTTGAATTTAAAGAAAAACAAAACATAAAACAAACCCCCCCCCCCCAAAAAAAAAAAAAAAAAAACACAAACACACAAATGAAGAAGAACAACAACAACAAAATAAAAAAAAAAACCGCCCCAATTTTTTGTCTTAAAAAATTAATGTTCTGTACCATGTGTGAACATGGAACCTGGGATGACGAGGTGAATTATTCTGCGTTGGCGCTCGATCAACCATGTACCCTGGACATTCTTGGCACTTCTAACGTACTTGGTTATATTTGCAGTGGTTTGATTACTGATATATTTGTATGAGCACATAGAAAATCAACGTACACACTATCCAACCGTCATCCTTGCAGAACTGACGCAGTTTTTTTTTTGTAATCTAGGGTATCTAGAGAGGTTTACAGGTATACCACGCATCATTATCGCTGGCATTATGCAACGCTTTAAAAGAAAAAGCTGGTGCACACTTGACCGCTTTAATGTGTATTTTACATACAGAGTTACAATGACTGCTATCTTCTGCTATTGTCCTTTCACTGCTATGGATGCACGTACCTGGGAGCAAATGTCCTATGGTCTAGATCACCCTGTCTCGTGTTAGAGACGCCCTTTATTTACAGCAGGTACCTGCTGCCATATTCATTGGCCTTGACAGTCAACGGCCAATTCATGTAGTGTAGGTTTCTGTGCTCTTGTCCCATTCTTAAAGCAAAATGTAACCGAAACAGATGAATTACCGTGTTCAATAGCCCGCTGAGGGCCTTTGTCGGCTAAGACACCACATAGCCACAAAAACGCCTCTTCATCTTTGGTGTTTATGTCTGCCGGTTTGAGCTTCACATGCACCTCCACACAGCCACTACATGCTTCATCTTATTATCAAGTCTAATGTTTTTCGGCGAGAAATTTAATTTGTTTTACATGTCGATGAAAATCACATTTTATGGAAAGAACTATTCCATACAATATTTCTGTTGGGTAATCATCCTCGTTCTGTTTGCACATATCTGGCATTAATCTTGTGAGATAAAAGCAAAGTTGGTCATTGTTATCTCCAAGTGTTTGACACAAACAGGCTGATATCAGTATTTCAATGGCGTAGAAAGTTCTTTGGGATTTCTACAAATTACATAATATAAAAGCCCAATTCATCATCTGAATAGTCGACTTGGAATACAAAACTGTAGCAAATTGGCTGAGACGTTAGACCAGGGCCATGGCAAACATAATTCACAGTGTTAGACGGGAATCACGTTTAACACTGAGTCATCGACACGGAAAAAGACTGGTATGATAATAAATATACGGAGCCCCTACAGGGACATGTGTAAAAGAAAAAAAATTCGACATATGGATTTATCACAAGAGATAATTGCTGCAGTGCTTTAAAAAACAACAATGCCATATTGGAATTATCTTGTGCACACGAGATAATTGTTGTAGTGCGTGAAAAAAAACGGGCATGCATGGTGTGAAAACTGTCCTGGAACGAACACACGGAGAACATCACATCCACGGCTACAAAAACATTAGGTCTGGTTAATGGGAGATTACATCAATGTAAGTGGTTGTCATGGAAATAAAATTGCAACCAGCTCCGTTGTCCAACCAAAAATAGAATATACTTCCATATGCTGGAATCCCTGCTCTGACATTAGCAGCCAGCAAAGTGGAAAGCGTCCAATGATCTGCGATCCAATTTAGCGCCCATGGGCCAGTTTTAAACCTTTTTCGAATCCGCATTAACACTTCAAACGTTTAGCATAGTTACGATACAAATAACCGCGGGACGAATCTTTCCTGGTCTTTCGGAAAGCAAAAACCGATGCACAAAGCCTCTTCCCTCAAGGGGTTATGATAGTTCGTGGCAGCACAAAGTTTACGGCTGCACTGTCGACGTGTAACATACATTGTCGCTTGGAGTTCCAGGTTTTGGGTAGTTTGGCTTTTATGTTTTTGGGAAAAAGCTAAAGTCTTTGGTCCGTGGAGAATATTTCAAAGGTTTGAGAGGACCGATTTGAAACCATCAGTTACCTTATATATATATATATTTGGTCGTACGCAACTGGTACACATACAGCATCAAGCACAATACAAAATATAAAATAAAATGCCTGTTCAAGGAAACAGTAGAAATAAATACAAGTAGAAATATCATCCATAATAACATATCCATAAAGAAGCTCAATTTTTTTACAGTGTCTGTACCGCATATTCAATTTCCTCCCCTGTAAATATGGTTTGTAGTCCTCCATCATGTGCTTGGCAAAGCTCGCGGATCACCTTGGCAGTAACTTCAATTTGCTTGTCCTATAAAAAGACTATGTGACTGTATTTGTTTAAGGCATCGGTGCATAAGTTGGAGGCAAATTATATTTATCAATGTTACACGTACGGGAATTCACACTTAAGGAGTAACAGACATTTGAACAGCTTCCATCTCTGGCAAGTAAGCCACAGGTACTAACCAATGAATTGACATTGCGTAAACCTTTATAATAGAATTTTATGAAACGACTATGAAGCTAAACTTCAACAGGTAAAATTTTCACATATAGAAGACAATAAATTGCTAAGACTCCTGAACGGTACTCTCGATATGAAACTTACGCCCTTCTGCAATGCTGTGTAGAAATATTTAGCATCTTTCTAACAGAAATCTAAAAACTGGCAGCCATATAAAGACATGCAGTAAGTTTTACAGAGTTAATATCTGATCCCCGGGAATGCTTTGCTGAATCGTGCTATAATAACATTGATCTCGGTACTAAATTTTGTGAACTGAATTTTGGATATCTTCATCAGTTGCATCGGCAACAACAAAATGACCTAAATGTTTACATTTGTTTAGTGTAGTCATGGGAATTCCATCAATATATAAATTGACATTCTGGTGATTTCCACTATGGACAATATATTCGGACCTATTTGGGTTGAATGATATATGATATTCTTTGCAAATTCATCACTGACTTTCAACATTTAAGACATACGCAATACTGTTGGAGCACGTAACACTTATTTACCTGCACATGCCAGAGAGCCTGTAAATAAATTTCCAATATAACATCCAAATCCCAGAGTCTTTAAAGGTGCAAGTAATCCGTCTATGTATTTTCCAACAAACAAGAATGCCGATAGAACCCCAGCTTATTTAACTCCAATGGTACATTTAAAAGGCCTAGATGTTTCTGGATACCAAACAACGGTAATACTCTGTTTGACATACATATTCAAAAGTAGTCTTGCCACACACGGACATATACCTCTTTAGAGGGGTGGAAAACAATTTAACATTCTCAACTCAGTCGAATGCCTGTCTAGCCTCCAAAAACACCATTTGTACACCAGATCTGTGTCACTCGTGATATTAAAAACATTCAGAGAGCACGAAATAACATTGAGTAGTTGAACAGCCAGCCTTGAAATTTAGGTGGCACCACGAAATTGAATTTCCCATAGGCGGACATTATAACACATCCTGGCGTATCTGAGAGTAAGAGCTTTAATTTTAATGAAGACTATGCTCACCAATTAAGTTCAAGTCTGACTTACAAAATAAGAGGCATTAACACATATGATGATCACCAAACTTTCGACTTTGCCCCACCTGAACGCTGTCATGTTGGATTTTCACCTGTCCGCACCCAATATCACCTTAAAATTTCCGACCACACCGGAAAAAAAATATGCCCAAAATTAATTATTCAAATCACTCTATTTTGTGATGGCAAAATCTGAATTAAAATTATATGTCATGGATTTTAGCCTACCACAAGTTCCACCACTCTGGTCAAGCCAAATCCTACAGTGCTGATCACTAGACATTATACCTTTGCGCTGCCCTCTGTGGCCAATTTAGGGGTGCAACCTGAAGCTGAATTGAAGATCGCTGGAGTTCAGTACATCAAAATTATCTTGTAAAATGATCCAGTCCAAGACTTTACTGAGTATGTTATTAAAGCCGATACCACTATAATATTTTGGTTTGTAAAGTGACTTTCTTTTATGTTTAGGGATGGGATGTAATGAAATATTAAGAAATTCGTCAGGTGCAAAGCCATGTTTGAGCATGTCATTACACAGCAAAGAAAGGTTATACCCAAGTTTGTCAGTACTATGATCTATGTGATCAGAGAAGCATAATTTTTACTGCGGCGTTTTTCTTATAATTTAAGGTGATTGACAGCATTACAGACCATATCAGTGGATATGTCATAATGAAACGAACACTTATCGCTAATGCAATTGGACTAGATTAGAGATGATATACCTTTTGTTAAACGGTTCGTTTGCTTTTCAGAATACGAGACAGACATATTGTGGGCTTCGTATTTCTCAGCAAACAAATTGGCTTTGCCATTTAGATTCATATCACCATCTACCCTTCAGCGAGAACGTTTTATAGTTTTTTTTAACAATTCTTTAAAAATCCTTATTATGCTTATTAACCATGGCATCTCCGAGTTTTTGAGCATTACATGCTTCAATATTATTTTTATGTTTTGGTGTCGTGGAGATAATAGCGTAATTTGTTTCTAGGTCCAGTGTTATTATCATTCGAGAGTGGTCATTTAGATTGTCCCTCCCTCGTGTATGCATGCATATATATAACACTATTATACAAATTCCCTGTAAGTATAAAGTGGTCTATCATTGAACCTACACCATCACAGTTGCTTTAGTGGGTATTATCCATGTTAGATTTATCAGTAGTGAAGGCAGATTTTAAATTTTCTATTCATGGAACTGAGGGCCTGATGCCAAAATCTGTATTCGAATTACCACATTAAAGCTTGTACGATCTCAGCATCATCCTCTTCGTCCGTTGGACTGAGGTTTTGTATTTCACGTTCCATGCACTGTTGTTTCCTCATCCTTAGCCTCATTTACTTGTACAGGACTTTAGAAATACGACGTCTTTGAATAGAGCGACTTAAATTTTATTCTCACATTTAGAAGTAGAAGCTGATCAGCGACCGAAAACCACTCGACCAGGACGGACTGACAAACAGACGGACGGATACGTAGGTGACGACAATACCTTTGGGTAGCTCAAGGTTACTTCTGTTTGACCTAATGACAAAGCTTTGGTGAAAATGGCATGAGCAGAGATATCATGGACAGGTCCTTTATTCCTCAATGCAGCACTGTGACCTAAATATGTGACCCAGTGACCTTGTTTTTATAAGATGTCTGAGGCATCCTTAGGACCAACTTTCATAAATAATTGGTGCTGCTGAGAATATTAAGATTTCAAAATATTATGTTACCGCCATTTTTTTCATTGCAGCACAGTGACCTAGATTTCATAGGCATTTGAGGCATCTTTAAAACCAAACTGTCAAAAGTAATTGATGAAGCTACATTCAATATTCTTTTAGATATTATGTTAACGCCGTTTTCTCTCTCTTTAATGTGGTCTTGTGATCAAACTGTGTGACCTAGCGACTTATATTTCGATAGGCACCTCCAGCATCTCAATGGCCCCCGTGATGAAAATTTGGTCTGTGTAAATTGAGTAGTTTCGGATATATGGCGTTAACAAGGCATGGAACGACGGACGCGTAGATGACGACAATACCCCTCCGGCGTAGAATGCTGAGGGGTAAAAATTACTATAAACATATGGTAGACAATAGCAAAACAGCTCTGTGACTTCATCGTATCATTTTGATTTACAGACGACATTGAATGTAATATACGTGTGTTGCTTATTGTAGAATATTCATGATAAAAATAAATGCTTATAATCTTATCTTGCCTGGAATTGATTTGTTGGATAAGTGTTGCAAAACAAGGTTTGATCTAGACTTATTAAACAACACATTGTTTTCACATAATACAGCTAGTTTCTGACCCCATCTGGTTTGAGTCACTATTTGACCTTGTTTTGTGTTCAAGAATTCTGCAGATAGTACTGTAACGATAACAGTCGTTAAATTTGCATCGACTATTACATGTTCAATGAGCGTATTTTTATTTGGACACACATCTCGCTTTGAAAAACCCGCGCTGCATGAGAAAATCCTTTGATATTTTTATGCAGGTGACTAGGAGAAAAATCACGATTAATGTCTACAACCTGGAATGCCAGGTTTATTGATGTTGAACCGTATTTTGCCAAAGTTTTGCATTTTCTGAATGGTGCAGCATCTGACTGAAAACCCAACAAAGTAACCACCTGATGACATTACAAGCATTTCGTGACAAAACACTTTAAATTAGCACATGCGATGAAAGACCGGACCAGCAAAGTCTGGTGTTGAAGCCGACTGGCATTATTATTGTCGCTTAAGGTAGCGGAGGGGATTGAGCCGCGCGCAGCGGTCCCGCGACTTTGACGTTGCATAGATGAACTATGTTTCACATTTCACCCACAAAACCATACATTTTATTCATTGTTCAGACATCTTAATTTGTTAGAAAGAAGTTTCATATCGATACGATTATTTTCAAGGGTTTTATACACCCGTTTACAAGAGGGTATCAGATCTGACATTTTGTCAGCATTTCTTTAAAAATAATCGATGCAAAAGTGTATTACCTATATAAAAAATTAAAGTATAGACCAATATGCAGGAACCGTATTTTTTGTTTACAAATAAAATACATAATAACAGAATTATCGAATTCTTTGATCATCATTTTAAACATCAACAGTCACTTCACTTTGTGAGCTACAAAAGTCTCGGAAGGGGACATCTGACGGGAAAACCAAAAAAAACGGTTCCCAGATAATATATTTATCTTTCAAAAGACGATTATTTGAAGCAAATCGATCAATTAGGTTTTTATTGACGCTGTCCACAAAATTGATTCATAAGCAGAAAATTTCATACCGAGAAATCGGCGTTGAAAGATTTGAGGCCCTTTTTTCGCACATTGTTGGCCATAATGACAATACAGCTTTCCAAATTAGGCCCGTTTTGGTCTCAGTACTTCGAAGAAAGGTCAATCAACATCTTTGATGTATAGTTTCCAACATACAATGATGTTTATTGGCTTAAAAAAACAGTTATTTACCCGAATGACATCAAATGCAGCCACACTCGAAAGCTTGTCAGTCGGGTTTCCACGCGAATGGGACAGCTTCAAAGGGGGATCCGAAAGCGGATTAGCCACGTGACCCGAAGGTGCCATCACCTTGACCCTAGCAACATTGTTTGCATATGGCGCCGCTTGAACAAACGGGTTGCAGTTTCACAGCTTGCTCTGCTCAGAAGGCTGCCCGGTAGGCAGAGGCTGCTCACTCACTTTTCATCACCGTGGATCAAAGAACAACTTGACGGAGAGAGGTCTATGTCGTTCTGAATGTAGCTTATAAATGCTAGATAGGCGGTCAACATGGATGATCGTGACGTAACATTTAAGACAGTAGTCCTGCTACTGATAAACAAACACTCCCAGGATAAATTATACTTCAAAGAAGAAACAAAACACACACACACACACACACACACACACACACACACACACACACAAAGAAAAAAAAAACAACAAAGCGAACGTTTTATATGTGTTGAGAATCCATTAGTTTTAACGTTGTATTGGTGATGAAACTGCACTGCTAGATTGAATAACCTAATCCATTGATTTGCTGAAGTAGTCTTTCATCAGACCCTGACGGTTACATAGATCAATATAATGCACCAGACCACGCTCAGATGTAACGTGATAACGCTACACTTCGTGCGCAACGGTAAAAGTTACTTTCTTGCCTGCCAGAAGGTGATGACGCTAGCCTACACTTCGTGCGCAAGGGTAAAACTTTCTTGCCTGCCAAGACGGACTGTGTTTCCTTACCTGGCGAAACGCACTTCAAGCGCAATTTAACAATTACGCAGAGCGAGTCTGTCTGGCAGTCAAGAAAGTTTCCAATTCCCTCAAAATTGAGAAAGGGATGGGCATCGTGAGGGAGTGTGTTCTTCGTGGCCTTGGCTTGTGCGTTTTGTTTTGTTTTTGTTTTTTTTTATTATTTTTTTTTTTTTTTTGTTGCCGGGAGCACAATAGAATACGCCAAGCCTATTTCATTGGTTCCTCAACATATTAGCGCCTTCCTTGTGATAAAGAATGCCATTCCCATTGCCATGTTTTTCTCGCATATTGCCATTCGAAACCTTGCCACTCATGTAATATATTTTTTATTTTGTGGAGATAACTAGCCCACTGAAAGATAGTTGGCTCACCCTTGAACTGCAATAAACTGATCGAGACACAAAACCGAAACTTCCTGATGGGTGAGTGCGGGCGAGTGGTATCGGAACATGCCAAACAAAGACAAAATAATTTTATATGACCGATCAACCAGCTAAAGGCAGAGTGCAGAGTCGCTTTTCGCAGTCATTTAACAGTAATCTGATTATTTATTCCCCTGATGGTCAAACTTTTAAAGCTTTTTTTTCTGTCCCCTCGCTCAGTGTACTTCGACACACCCCCGTTTGAAGTGGGCAAGTCCGTGCATGTGCAATTTGCCAGTCTTCCAGTTCCACAAAATGCGACAGCGCTACAGACGATACCAGTTTTAGTGGAGGCGTGTGCTTCATATAAATTTAATTCAAGGTTAACATTTAATGCTATCCACCGTTTCACATTCAGGTAAAGGCACATATAATTATTGAAGGCAGATATAATTATTTACGCTGAATCGAATCCCCGCTTTTATAGTTTGCGGCATATTTATAGCCAAGTGGTCCAGTGTTAGGATTCTTCGATCGTCATGTGTATTTTTTGCCAGTAAACATTAAAAGCAAATTGGTCTTGGATAGGGCAAGACTGTAGAAAGGGTTGTAAGCCTTTATAATGTATACAATGCCGTGATTCTGAGTAACGATTTACGCATAGGTTGAAATCGCCTTCATTGAAAACACACTGAGGCTCACGTCCATCGCCAGGTGCCGTTTTGACAGTCGCCACCTTTTATCGTCCTTTATTTTTTATTTTATTATTTTTTTTTGTCACACTCTGAGAAGGAAAACATGAGCCCATCGATTTAATTATCTACATGGCCATTTAATCACCACAACAAACCAGTTAATCAGTCCTAATCTTGTCAAGCAGTTTATACAAGAATTGGTAGCAGCGCACCTCAAAATGTCACAGTTGGTCGCTTGTCGTTGCTACGGTCCTGGATTGTGGAAAGCAGCCGACTGCTATCCAAACTTTGGCGGAGTAATTAGCATACATTTGTAAACAGACATACTCATGCTGCAGCCAGCTAAAACATGGTCATGTTTTTTCCCTTTTTTCATCACATAAATTTTGCCTTTTTAGTATTCATGTTTGGTGACAAGAAAGTTAAAGTGCCAAACTTTACGGAAATGGAAAAAACTCATTTTCTGTCGGGTCACGATTTTGCCGTTATAGCTCAATCCCCTCCGCTACCTTAAGGAATGATGTCATCCATACCTCCATCCATTTTGCGTGACGATTGATGTTGTCAGTAGCATAGCGTATCTTTTGGTTGTCTATATATCCCCACCCCCAGCCCAACCCACCCACCCCCCGTGTAAGATATACAGTCTTTACTTCTAAGAAATAAGCTTACCAGATTTTCTTCCAAACATGATTGGAAATATGCCTTGGCCTGATGTCTACTTCAAACTGCTGGGCTCCGCTGTTACATGAGAGCTTTGTGTGTACTGTTATTTATAGTTCTATTTAGTAATGGGGAAGTCTGTATTGATCAATTTCTTCAAAATTAATGGGTGCAATTTCATCAACTTTGCCGCGAATGCAACGTGGATAGGTCTAAGCGTGTGTATGTATGACGTGGTGAGAAAAGCTAAGCAAGACTATTTTAAGAAGGTTACAACACCAGAAAAGACAAAACGACAGCACTCAGAAATGGTAGAAAAACTTTAAAACAATGCGTTCAGTTGGAATAATAACAGAACTATATATTCTATAGAAAAAGGGTTTGTTAGTTTACATCCTATCGACGAATTGTAAGCATTTAACGATTATTTTTCTCTCAATGTGGCACTGGTGGTCGCTCTTTTGCGTTACCTGACATTGTTATAAATACAGACCAAAAACCTGAAACTAGATCGATGGCGAAGAAGAGATCTGTGATGGCTAAAAAAAAAAAAAAACAGAAAAAATGCAACACTAGAGGAACTCCTGGTCTTCCCAACAAAATATTGAGACCCTTTTTCCTTATAATATATGCTTCTCTTACCAGATGATATGCTGGTGATTTGTCACTCAATAGTCCTACGTTTGCAGAGTCAATGCAAGGAAACTGAATGGACTTGTTGGAGACACAAAATTGCGAGAAAATGCAAGAATTTGCGACAATTTTCATTTGGAATCACACTGAATTGATACTTAAGGCATGTTTGTACATGTCTCACGGATGTTGCACGAACTTCTGCCAACATTTGGGCCAAATTTCGTATACATATTGCGTGAATATCGGGAGAAAACTACGCTAAATGCACGCCACATTTGCATGATATAATTGCGAATTTCTAACATATGCGACTGCTCTGCAACAATTGAGTGATTGTCGTGCGACTGTGGTGCAACAGTCAGTCATTAGTTCGCAATTTATTTCCAAGTTAGTTGTAATTTTGGCACCCCTTTGCCAGTTTGCACGTGTTTCGCACCCTAAATTTCAAATTTTCCCCTTTGTCTCCAGTCAGTCGCAACTTAGTTCCAGATGACGCCAACCCCTCACAAATTTGTCTCACATTTCTCGTACTTTCTAACTCACTGAAAGTAAATTGAGAAGGGTTTCAGACGTATATATTCGAGTCAACCGTGACGACCCTGTGACAATTTCGTAGAAAATTTTTCACATATATTTTTGAACATGTTAAAAATTCTAGCGACACAACAGGGAGGCCCTGCGACTAAGGCGAGGAAAAATTGAGAACCCCTGCAAACATTTCAAGACATTTTTGAAACTCTCAGGCGAATCCCATTCGCAAATTGTCGCCAACAGTCGCAGCCCAGTGAGATATGGGCTTTAGATATTGTATAATTACTTGACTTCTAGTTACCTACAAACTTAATTCTACTGCATATCAACTGGTCAACACTACCCATGACCTATCCAAAGTAATTGGCCAGGGCAGAGGAGACTGGTATTTTACATGTGCGTAAGCTATTTGATCCAGTGTGGCATCATGGTTTCCTTCGTAAATTACGTCCATTGGGAATTCGCAATCTTTTGTTATCATGGACCAAATTATATCGGGACGAATGAATGCAGAGATTATAAGCAGAAGGTTGTACTTCCCACTGGGTATGCACGGAATCTGTTGTGACCCAGAGTACCGGGTTGAGCTCCTATTAAGACATCTACAACCAATGAAACACCCATTAGGCGGAACAAAAATTTATCTATAGTAAAGGACTGGTGAAAGAAATGGAATGTTTACTTCGGCCCCAGTGAAACCAAGGAAATTATTATTTTTTGTGAAAATAAGAAAGCCAGGACACAGACAGGTTATTTTTATGGATGACCATGTGGAACGAGTTCATAAGCACGAACATCTTGACGATCTGTCTTGAAAATTTATACTGGGGTTATTCACATCAAGTATATTCATAACAACACTCTCGTTGGAATCGCATCACAGAAGTCTTACCTTTCCTATATTTAAAAGCCATGGAAAGTATTCATACGTCATTCATTGGAGCCATTCTGCTACATGCTTTACCTGTGTTTGTTTGTTCCATTTTTCACTGTTGTAAATTACTCACAAAAATGGAAAAAACAAGAGGACTTTGACAATTTTGATTTATTTTGATAATTTGTTAAAAATCAGAAAAATGACAGCACCATTATGTAGTGAAATATTTGGTGGAGCTAAGGTCCAGGTACATTCCCAATATGTGTGAAGCGGACCCAACATACAGTTTGGGAGAAACCAACAGCAAAAATGTTAAAAAATCTTAAGGAATAAGGAAAAAAGAATTGTAGAGCCATCTGTTGATAATACTAAGGCCCATTGGTCTCCAGAGGCGTCCCTAAGATTTGAGATTTATAAAGCAGTTGACCAGGCCGTGTGGGAGAAGATTTTTCAAACATTTAAATGAAAAATAAAAAATTTAATAAACAGTTAATATAAATAACCAAATAAATGAATAAATAAACAAATAGGTATATATATAGAAGGACAGACAGACAGCGGATAGACAGACAAACAGACAGACGGATAGATGGATGGATGGATAGATAGATAGATAGATAGACAGACAGACAGACAGACAGACAGACAGACAGACAGACAGATAGATAGATAGATAGATAGATAGATAGATAGATAGATAGATAGATAGATAGATAGATAAATGAAAATGGAAATTAACACAGCAAACTTCATTGAACTTATGTCGCAATTAGGAGGAATATATGTGTTTACCTGACAAGCACCAGAATTAAACAACAATTGTTAAAAATCAGAATCCAGAGTATCTGCAACTAGGGAACAATTTCGTGTAGCCCTCCCGCAAGTTACTGTTTCACGACGCTTTAGAACAATCTGAAAATCGGTTTTTAAAACGTCAAAAATAGCGGAAACACACATAAAAAATCTTAACAAAAACAATATAAATTTTGCCAATCAATAAACACATTAAGATTTAAAAATCGTTGGAGCGGTTGGTAGACCCCCACACAAGTTACATCTCCACCAAATATGAAGAGAATCTGGCAGGTGTGTTGGAGAAGTCGAAAATGTGAATTGTTGATGGACGACGGACGGGCGAAAGGAAGACCATGAGATAAAAACGAAGTCCAGACCTAAAAATAATCGAGCAGGGGTCGCCTAAACTCTTTTCGTAGTGTATACCCCCTTCCCCCTGATGTAAGGCCGACGACTGTCAAGGTCTTTCCCACATGCCAGCTTTTATTATATGACATTAAACATGGTTTCGCCGGTATTCATGGACATTATCCAGCGTATGAGACTCCAGGCAACTATAATGATATCAAATGAAACAAATGAGCAATGAGCTGTGCCACAGTCAAGGATCCTGCATCCGATCTCGCGTCATCTAATGTTAGATATTAAAAAATGCAAAACACTATTACTTACTTGAGTAATGGAGCGTTTACACAGAGTTCAATGCTGGTGCTCAACAAAAGTCATCAACAGCGGCCATTCCGGGCCTTGATCATGCAGCCCTGAGCACTGAGCCACGTTGTCATTCAAAACCATTGCAGCACGTTCGCTTGACAGGTCCATGACGAGCAATAATATGTGAGCAAAAGAGTTCGCAAGTGCGACTGTATTTAGCAGCATATTTGCCAAAACACCGTAAAAACATTCTCATAATGATTGTGTAATTGCTTTTAGACTGAATCATATTCAACGAGCACTTCGATTAATTATGTAAGAGTAAAATCATGTGTAGCTCTCTCTCTTGACTCAACAGCATCTGTCTGCAACAAAAACTGCTTGACCCGAGATTAAAATTTTTCTTTCTTTCTTTCTTTCTTTCTTTCTTTCTTTCTTTCTTTCTTTCTTTCTTTCTTTCTTTCTTTCTTTCTTTCTTTGTTTCTTTCTTCCTTCCTTTCTTTCTTTCTATTTTTCTTTCTTTCTTTCCTTCTTCCCCTCTCTCTCTATCTCTCCCTCTCTTTCTTTCTCTCTGTCTTTCTTTCTTTCTTTCTTTCTTTCTTTCTTTCTTTCTTTCCTTCTTTCTCTCTCTCTATCTCTCCCTTTCTTTCTTCCTTTCTTTCTTTCTTTCTGTCTTCCTTCCTTCCTTTCTTCCTTTCTTTCTTTCTTTCTTTCTTTCTTTCTTTCTTTCTTTCTTTCTTTCTTTCTTTCTTTCTTTCTTTCTACCTACTTCATTAACCGTGCACAGTGGTTTTCTCCAAGCTTTTAGGTTTCTTCCATCACAGAAAAGGTAGAAGGTTTACGCCAACATCTATGCCATGGAGAGTGACTCGATAGGTTAATGCTTGACTTCCTTCATAATCATGTGGAACAGATATGTCTATACATTACGCCCATCATATTAATTCTCTGACGTACAAGTAATGGCTGTGCGGGCCAAAATGACAGAATTTAATGTGAACATTTGAGGCGGATATTACACTTTTTGTCCTTCCATCAATCTTTCCTTATGAAATATTAAGGAATTACAAAAATGTTAGAGCCAACTAATTTTAATATATCTCCATATGGACAGTGTTCGAATGAAAGTGTTTAATACGATACAGATAATAATGATAACAAAACTGCTTCACTTTGTATTTCATTTTATAATCTTTTTAGAGCGATGTCTTAGTCATAATATCTTCTAAGTCATGAAAAGCCTCCATGTCACTGTAAACTGAGCCCCATTAATATGATATGGGATATAGTATAGAAAGAGGACGGTGGTACTTCAGAACACATTCATCTGAAAGACCTGAAGAAACTGACCATGCAAGGATTCCGAAGGTTGACAGTTGACACCTTTTCCCGGGCAGTGCAGAAGGTTATCGGGATAAAAGAGGATTTCGTGGTATCTTCAGGTATCATAAAAGCTACAGTGGATCCATTGGTCATGCGACACGGGGTTAATAGCAGACACGAGAGTGACCATTCGGGAAGCGATACCGTTGATTTGTGAAATGCACACGGAAGACACTTATTGTGCCTCCCTAAGGCCCTTTTCAGGACCCCCAAATACTATCCGAATAGCAGCTTAAACGATTGATATGTATATTCTAAGAGTAGTTCATGAAAATGAATTAATTGAAAATGCACACATCATTATGCAACAATACTTCACCCTCTATAGAGAAAACCCTTACGCATTCAATACAACTGTAATAACAGTAGTAATAATGATATTGATGATTATAATAAAAATAATAATGATGACGATGACAATGATGATGATCATGATATTTTTATTATTATTATTATTATTATTATTATTATTATTATTATTATTATTATTATTATTATTATTATTATGATTATCATTATTATTATTATTATTAATAATAATAATAATAATAATAATAATAATAATAATAATAATAATAATAATAATAATAATAATAATAATAAAACGAAAATAGCTGCCTATTCTCCATTTAGTGTATATATGTAGGTAAAGTTGGTGTTTGACGGAACACACCCTTAATTTAAATTTACATTTGATGTCAAGTGTCAGACGGTCAACCCCAAATTACCGATAAATGTATGTAGCTTAAGTGTTTCAAAAATCGCCCTAAAATGTAAACACGAAAAAATGATACAAAATGTTAACACCTGGCTTAAACTATAAACAAGGTCGATCGCCTGCATAAATTAGGGCCTGACTGATCCCCGTTTTGCTTTGTATTGTTTTGTTTTTTTACCGAGTCTAAAGTGTCGGATTAGGTTCACGTTACCGAGTTGATACCGATATTGACTCGGATTCGGCTCATAATCCCACATATAATGTATGTTGCTATTCCGTTGTCTCTCTGGCGTAAAGGACGAAATGAAATGCTGGTTAAGACACTCATTATCTGTCTACCCTTTTTCATTTATCCTGCTTTTTTGCACCTTGCCTCCATTTAACATTTAAATTGAAAAAAAAAAAAAAAAAACGTCTGTCGGTTCACGATTCGCATTGTACTGACCCATAGTATACGTCATCGTAATGTTTTTCCAACGCAACATTAAATATCATTAAAGACTGACTCATAGGCATTAGATATGCGAATTGATTCTGTTTCTGGTGTTTTGTACAGCTATGACTACGCATAATATTACCTGTTTAGTGGCTTTTTTTGCGTGTGCAATTCAGGATATTGCTGACAGGGTTTGTTTAATGCCACACCAGTCAATCATGCTATCAAACCTTCTCTGTCAATGGTGAACTAGGTTATTGGCATACCATATACTTTCACTCAAAACGTTCCATTTTAAAAATACAAAGATAAATTCACCCATATTATTGTTTAATCTCCTCTTCATTATCATCAGTTTGCTCGCTCCGTAGATGTATCATTTATTATGGTTTTTGTTTGTTTGTTTGTTTTTGTTTTTGTTTTTTGTTTTTGCTTTTATAATTAAGAACCCGCCGGTACTTTCAGACCTGTACCCGCTACTGGGGCCTTCTCCGCTAAGGTCTATCTTTGACCTAGCGGGGGCGCTTGGCAGGCCTGCATAGTGCTGCTACTCAATTCATAGCCTGGGGGCGACTTCAGTGTCGGATACAATATTCCTATTCTGGGGCCAACCGCCGCCCACAACTGGTAACGTCAAGGCTTTGTATTATCATTTTCAGTTAATGCTCACTCTGGAAAAGTCCCATTATACATTGTTTTTGACATTCATTTGACCAATTAACCTTCCCTTAACACTAATCATACATGTATTCCAGATTCTACCTCTTGATAATATCCAATCAAAGCTAACCAACTTGACTTGGCTGCCATTTTCAAAATTGTGAATTCCGGTCCCAATGGTTTGTAGATGAAGATAGTAATGGTACGATCTTGGTGGCTTACAATGTATTAAACCAAAGTATATTTTGCAAATATTTCAGAGCATCAATCATGATATGATATAACCTGTGGCCATGATTCCCTTTGATATCAAAATCAAATGTGTTTTTGTGCGACTGTCCCGCAATACATTGCACCACCTTCAAAATGTCGCCCACCAACAAGCGCATGATTTGCCATGGTATCATATCGAATTTGGGTTTGTAAGTAACTGTGATAACTGTATCACGCATAACCAAGCAGGTAGGTTAAAGCAAAATTAGTAAGTCATGTTCTAAAAGGAGTTTAACGACCATTTGGTAACTCGAGAACGAACACCTGGAACCTACCAAAATATTATGATAAAGATCACCCAACAACCATGGGCCTTGCTGTTTCCCTGCACAACCATGGCTATGCAACTATGCTGTTTCTCCGGCTCAGGCTAACCCTCCAGACAAGGTAAAGTGAAGTGCTGTGTTTGGGTTGAGTTTACTGAAAAATGACGGCACTAGATGGTCACTTGCCCGATAAAATCTTTTAGCCAGGGTCGCTCGGTTTTAATTAAGGAAGGGCGGCTTTAAACTTCTTTATTATGTTTCATAAAATTTATTTAGAATCGGGTGTTTTCAGTAGGGTCAGTTGGCTAAGCGGAACCACACATTTATTTTGTCAGGTTTAAGGTTACTTGAACGTTTGTCGAAACATGTTTAAAATGAATGTTCTTTCCCCAAGTAGGGTTGGTCGGGTTAACAAAACCACACATTTATTTATTTTATTATTATCATCATCATCATCATCATCATCATCATCATTATTATTATTATCATTAGTATTATTATTATTTTATTATTATTATTATTATTATTATTATTATTATTATTATTATTATTATTATTATTTTATTTTATCTATTTATCTATTTTTATTTTTTTGGGCTTAGGTAACTTGGAAATTTGTAGAAACATGTTTAAGATGAATGTTCTTGTGCCTTTAACACTTAACCGCTTTGACGACAGCTTAATTTGTCAGCTGCGTGCAGCCGGAGGCACTTGCTTTATATAGAAACGGCTGGGGCGTAGATAGGTAGATAGATAGATGGATGGATGGATAGATAGATAGATAGATAGATAGATAGATAGATAGATAGATAGATAGATAGATAGATAAATAGATAGATAAATAGATAGATAGATATATGGATAGATAGATAGATAGAAAAGAAAAATAGACAAGCAGAAAGAAATACAGAAATACCCCCCCCCAAAAAAAAAGCACGTGAAGGAGTCGAACCCACAAATCTAAAATGAATGTTAGTGTGCATAGCTGTAACCATTCGACCATTCCATCTCAGGTGTCGAGTGATCGTTTTAACTGTAATATTCGTCAAACTTCCTTTCTTTATTGTCCATATTTTCGGGCCCATTTTGGAAAAAGTTCTTTCCAAATAATGTTTTATTATTTCTGAATACACTGGGTGTCACTAGGGCATGATGACAAATAAAAATTATTCATAAATCAATTTTGTCATTCAGAACTCAAAAAATAAACATAAGAAAATGACCAAAAATACTAATATTAAATACTACATGGGTCTTTCTTGTTTCCTAATCATATAAGAAGACAATAGCACCCGTCAATCGTACAAGGTGTGCGCCACGTGGCAGCCGTTTGCAAATGGATGCCGATGCCCCACGCTTTGGCAGGTCACTAATGCGGAGAATACAGCATTGTATTTGTGGCGCTTGCTCTGGCTATGTTCTGACAATGTGAGAGTGTTAGCCAATATCAAGAGCCAATATGGATTTGGAACTGTTAATCAATGGCCAACAAAGCCATGACGCCATAGGCCAAAACCAGTAGTCACAGTGGTTTCTGGTGTTTCATAAGACTATGATATCATATTCAAAGGCTATAAAACTCATCTCGATATGATTGTTTGAGTGACAATCTGTTAGAATGTTCATACTCACGTAACGCTACAAGCACAATAAGGCTTAATCTAGTTCGGCTCCGCTATAAAAGTCCACAGTCAATTATATTGTCTTCAAAACCCCCTGAAGCTCGGTTCATACTCACGTAACGCTACAAGCACAATAAGGCTTAATCTAATTCGGCTCCGCTATAAAAGTCCACAGTTAATTATATTGTCTTCAAAACCCCCTGAAGCTCGGTTCATACTCACGTAACGCTACAAGCACAATAACGCTAAATCTAATTCGGCTCCGCTATAAAAGTCCACAGTCAATTATATTGTCTTCAAAACCCCCTGAAGCTCGGTTTCTCTCTCTGATGAAACGGACAAGAGTGGCAACGTTATACAGTCATTCCAGGAGAATGGCTCAGCGAAGAGGAATGGAATAAAAACGATTAAATTTGTAAAGTTCTTAACTAAAAACAGTATCCAACGATTGCCGTTTGCGTACCCCGTTTTTTTCCAATGGGCCAAAGAAATTGAACAGGTCGAAGATCAAACGAAAAAGGGACAAATCAAACTTTGAAATAAGTCTATAATTTCAAACAAAACTTTTTGCATTCTGTCATGTGAAAACTAGATTGGGTTTTTTCCCCCCTATGGACCTTTGCACTTACGTTTTGGTCTCTTTTGGGTAAATAGGAACTATAAATTTATATGTTTCAGCTATACATACCCAGCAACATTGCCTTTGGTCGGAATTGACTTGGATTTGTTTCGTTAGGACTACGGTTTGGATATGGTAATGACACTGTCTAATTTGAGGTCTTGCGGTGACAAAAGTAGCTGGGATACAGTAAAAATCGTAGGGTATTTGTTACCGTGAATATGTAAGCTGCAGAATGCACAATTTTTTATAAATTTGTGTCACGCACGCATTGACTTGTTTCGATGTTTTTAACATTGTCCATTGTCGACATACTAGGCAAAATTCATTTAACAATTAGAGACATAAAACTCAGATTATAATGCGTTCATCATCTTTGGATCATGACGAACACACACATATATGATTTCGGTGTAGTACGGACAACACTATTGGAGACAATAAGTGACTAAAGTCGCATGTAGGGTTGGTGTATCTCGTGTCGTTGAGGACTCTAAATACATGCTACTGTTTTTGAAGGAAACCAACTTTACAGCTTGATAAAGTACTAATTACTGTTGCAAAACAGCTAAAGTATATATTTTGCGTAAGTATTATCATGACCTGTAGATACATATACAAACTACGTCGAGTGCGGGTATCTGTGCCAAGAGAACAGACGAGCCTGTTCTTTGCGGGACGTACATCGCGAAGCCGGAGGCTGAGCGATGTACGTCCTGCAAAGAACACAAGGGTCTGTTCTCTTGGCAACAGACACCCAAACGAGACGTGGTTTGTATTTATCCCATGTTTTATAGCTGGTAAAATCAAGAAAACAATGTTTTGTAACAGGGTTTATTTTTGTTTACAAGCCCATACGAGCAATGATACATCACAACAACATTTACGCAATGCGTCATATTACTATGCGCTGCAATGGTAAAGAGGCACACATGAAAAATGCGCGGCCAAAGTAGCCAAAGTTTTGCAATGTCACATCATGGCCAAATTCTCAATTCAAATCAATTTAATTTCTAAAACAGTCTGATAAGTTAACTGTCTATCAACAAATAACATGGATCCGAATCCTGGATAAAGTTTTTGGTGGATCTAACCAAGAACCTTGTCTTAGCCGGTATCAGAACCGACAACTGTAGCCAGTGTATTGTCATCACATGCCGTGGCACCCCTGATGACATTCACTTCAATTTTAACGTGGCAGTTTTCATTATTAAAATTAAAATTGGCCCCCGAAAACATACCAGACAGAACAGTGGCATGGGCAGACGAGCTGGTCATTCTCATTGCAGTTTCATTGTTGAAAGCGGGCGTAGATATTGCCCCAGTGTACCTGTGAGTTGTGGAAGGACCCGCACGCTCCGGCATGTTAGATGGAACTGACCTGAGCGGAGCCGGAACAATCGCTTCTGCATCTGCACTTGGCAAAGGGCAAATCGGGTCAGAGGGCATGATCTCCTCCCTTGCTGAATGAAACGACGACGATGATGATAATGGGTTCATAAGCGTGTTGCACATAGCTCTTTATTGAGTACGTGATGCAACAGCATAATTATTGTTGACACTTGCAACATTTATATGCCCGCTCAACTGCATAATTACTGTCGGGGGTACACCACTATGAAGAAGCTGCGTGCACATAGTACGACGCACAGAATGATTAGTCTTTCGACCCGTAATTCCAGCATTTGCACACATTTCCTTCATCATTGTAGTTAATTTGGCTTCACCCATGGGGTACTGCTTATACCAGTTAGCAGAGTTATCACACCGCCAGTGCTTAATGCCCAAATAAAAAGGTGCTTCGTGTTTCATAGATTTAGGCCTATGGGCAGCATACAGTTTGTAAGCTGTTGCAGGGCAACGATTGGGGCTCATTTTATTGGGGAATATTTTGGGTTCAAATGGCCTTTGATGGGAACCCATTGTCCCTTGCCTTGTCTTACTCAGACGCTCATTAAATTGCAAATACTCATCATTATTTTCATCAGTTTTCAAGCTAATATCACCCCACTTCAATTGTCTGTTTTCGTGTCAACCATGAAAGCCCAACAGTTTGGTATTGAAGTACCATAAAGTGTTCAGGATTGAACGGGGACTACCAAAGCCTAGTTGCCCTGAAGACCAGAGCAGTTCCTCCTCGTTCTCAGATAAAGTTTCTGCTTAGTTTGGTCTATTTCCCAAACCTTTCTCTTTCAGTTCCTTTCTTCTAGACTCCAGAACAGTCCTGCTGGTAGAAAATTCGGGAGATGTCAAAATAGAATGACCATAATTTTTCTTCTTCATATAACGATCAATGCTCCGATGGAAACCTACCAGGGTGTCAGGTTCATAATCAGATTTATCTTGTTTTCGAATGTTCAAGATAAAACCGCCAATAAAATTGTCCAGTTCAATTGCTGGGATGGAATGTACTGGTCTCATTTCATTCCTTTCCTTTAGCCAATTCTCAAATATACGCATTGACGATTCTGTTTTGCGGACCGTATTTTTGGCTCTCTTGCTTTTGATGTATTCATTCAGTTCCGTGGCTGTTAGTGCTGTAGGCCTATCTCCAAAATTGTCACCCATTTCGTCTGCTAAAAAAGAATCGTCAGTGGCTGCCATAATAACTTTCTTCCGTATGATTTAGGCCTAGTAGTAAATTCCAGGTCTGACCAAATGTTTTTGTTTGTCAGCGCCACATGGTGCAGACGATATTCTTAGCCTAAAAGTAGTCCCTGCCAAATATGGAGGCTCCAACTGTTACCCTAACAACACATGGCTAATTTGCATACGAACGATCTAATACGGAACAAAAGATCATACGGCCGTATAGTATTGCTTTATCTATGCTGTAGAAGGCCAAACATGGGATAAGTACAATTATCAATCATTGCTGTTGCCTTATTGTTCATTTGATACAGTGATAATGAAAAGGTCAGGGTTTTATACTGTTTTTGTTTATTCTTCTATGAAAGAAATGATAAAACGGTAAAAATTGATTCATTTGATTCCTAACAATATTTTCCCAAAAATCTACCAACTTTGCAGAGCGATACTTCATAAACTACACAAGATATCCAAAACATATGACAAACTTTTTTGGATGATATTGTTAGGAACCTAACCTAACTAAACAGTTGTTAAAGTTTTGGCATTTGTTTTGAAAGAGAAATAAACATAAACACCATAAAACCCGGCCATTTCATTATCACTGTGTTTGTTTAACAATTGGGCCCGAACAAGTGTTGATCTTTGCATCAATCGTTTTAGTTCATGGTTATACCAAACCCAAAATGTATGCTTTAGCTACCACTGCATCAATAAGTAGTACCAAAGAGGGCTGTAACGTTGGTTTTCGTAAAAAAATGGATCCATGTATTTCGAGTCCTTAAGGCACAAGGCGTTTTGAACGATCCTAACAATGTGTGTTTGCCATTTTTCAGTCTGTTTGGGATTCAGCATTCCATTTTGTGTCCGCCCTCAACAAAGCAGTTTCTATTGACGCCACCCAGCACATGCCGTCATAAAATTAGACAGAAGCCTTCAATCAAAGCAACATAATACGTCGTTTCCAGTTATTGCTTGATGGTATAACGCAAGCAATTTGACGCTGTTATTGTAGTCCATACACTGAAATCAGATGAGATGTCTCATTATACTCATGCCACACGAAATCTCATTAATATTTCAGAAACGGCAAATAAAGTTACAAATAAAAGAAATGTGAGCCATCTATCAAGTATTGAATCCCATATCTGTCATAGTTTGATTGGTCCAAGTGCTCTTTGTAACTCCCGATATTCAGGTTTTCAGGAATCTGCGAAGCGGTCTTTGCCTTTGGGGGGGCATTAACACATAGCGACAAATTTATTTGTGAATAATATTTCACAAATCACCTTTGTCTTGCCCGCCGTTGTGGATATGATACCGGCTGACTTCAACACTCAAGAAAACACACCGTGTCTAGATCTGTGCGGAACTGCCTGTTTTCAACTTTGAGTCTGAAAACTTTTGTGCCATTAAAGGTAGCAATTGGCACAATGTTTTCGCGATAATCCGCTAAGTGAGCTGGGATATGGAATCGACAAACAGACGCACAGTGCGAAAATCCATTTCCCAAACACGTATCAAATGCAAGGACTGGCGCACGATCTGAAACAAGGAGAGTCAGCCTGTAGAAATCAACGACACCAGCACTTTGGAAATTATGCATGACCGTGTAGATTCAGGAGCGCACATGAATCCCAGTTTTGGCCATCCATCCATCCATCTTGGGTCGGATGTGGCGCATGGTACTTAGTGTTACAAAATCCTCTTGCTTTTTTTTCTCCGGTGAAAGAAGTAAAGGAAAACATCTTATTCTATACCCTGGCGACTCTGCAAAACATGAAGCCCAAAACTACTCCCACTCAAGCATCATTATTTCTCATGATCAAACGTGATACCTATACATAAGTCCCTTTGTCACTGAACCCATATAACGGCCGCTTCTCTTGAACAGACTAAAATTTTAACTGTCCTGCAAAACGTTGGAAAAGTTGTATTTGTCCATGGTCCATCCAATCCTGTAACATGGGCGTTCCTTTCTTGACGATTGCAGCCAAGAGGTGTCGATCTTTTGGAGTGATTGCAATAGGCAGTATCTAAAATCTGCGCTGTAGCCGTTAAACTTCCGTCAAACGATAGATCACTTGCCGAAAAATGCTGGGCGTCAAAACTAGCAACAATTTTTAAACTGGTGTTGTTTTACAAAAATATAAATGAGATTACTCTGCCTTACTGGTATGACGTAATGTCAAATTACTTACTGGCACAAACAGACCGCCCTGTGTGCAACTCTGACAAATTGAATGTACGACTGATCGTTTCATATTTGGCAGTGGAATGACCTGCTGGAAGAACTTAAAATGTATATCTACACCTTCAATCTTCAATGCAGGTGTTCTTCCATCATGACATCCCAATATATTTTGTAATTGGTCTGCAAATATTGTGTAGTCGCAGTTCCGACCAGGTCGTCCAAAACTTGATTACATTCCGTTTGATAACAATATTTTGCCCGTTGCAGTTGAAGCTTGCTCGTGCAACCAGTTTTGACATAAACACGTTTATCACGTAACGCTCTCATGACAATCCTAAATGATATTCTTATAATTGATGACAGATTTTCACTTAAAGATTGGCTTCAGTCTGAGGGGTTTAATTTACTTTTCTTCGACATTCTGTCGCCTAATGTGGTGCTCATTGTGCCTGCATGGATACAACAGGGTATTGCAACGCGCGTAGACCTAGGGTTAAAATAACTACGGTCAAACACAAGTCAATTCCATTCGTTTTATTCTTTGTGAGAATTACATGAACGTAATATTTTCAGATCTGTGACAACGTTGCATACTACCGGTGTACGCCCAAACCTGTTCAGTGATACGACTCGTTGAAATTTTGACTTGTGGTAATGTTGATATACCGGATGAGCAAAACACCGATATGCTGTGCAGTTGTAACCAACTGAGCCCAGACGTTAAATATATGTTGTTAACTCGGCTTGCAAGTAGAATATTGTGTATTATCCAGTGTGTTTTTATGTCTGGAGCCCCCCCCCCCCCCCCCTCCTAAGTAAGCTGCTCGGTAAGTATTGGGCAATCCAGTTTTGATTTTAACGTGTTTTTCACGAAATAATATTGCAAGCCTAAATGGCGTTATTATAATTGATTCTTTTTCTATCGTCTTTTTTCATCGTCTATTTTGTTCTGCTGTTGTTGTAACACAAGGCTAGTGTATTTTTTTTACAGTAGGATAATGCCATTAAAATATATAGGTATTTAAAAGCCAACTTGATTAATAAAGTAAAACTGTAAAGAGACATTTCCTGAGGTGTTCCCCATTTTCATCCCCAGCCGTCTTCCATGATGATCAGTTTTGACATTATACAGCTCACATGATCTCCAGTTCCCAGTCGGCGAGTGTATTGAGAGCCAGTGATTGAGGGTGACTAGAGAGAGATTTTGTTATCGCGACAACTGATGGTCCGGTACTTTAGAACAGGTGATTGGCATGAGACTTAATGTTTTCCACGACATGATGGGGTCCAGTACTTGACAGCTGGTGGTTTAGCTAGCACATTGAGTGCAACCGGTTATCATGAGAGCTGTTGTCTCTGCGGATGGTCTCTTATCTGAGAGTGACTGCAGCTGAGGAGAGAAAAACGGGCTCCCGCCCCTCACCATTGTCACCAAAGAGCAGTGTGCTTCCTCAAAGTAGTTATCATGGTATATACCTTTAATAGACATGACATACACACATACATGCATGCAAGTATAAATGTATATACATGTACTAATAGAGATTTGTACATCTATATATGTATCTGTACGAGTATGCATGTATGCAAATAAGTATACACGCAAACATACATGCAAAGATAACTGAATTTGGCATACCTGCAAGTGTGCATACATACATGCATACTCACCCACATGCATACATACATACATACATACATACATACATACATACATAGAGGACTAAAGAGCAAGCAACACATGCCGTCAGACTCGGAGTCAAAATGCCAAACATCAAGTTTCCAAGGTTTGATGTGATTGCATTTTTTATGATAACACGCATGATTCCTTACAGAACATTTATGCTAACCCAGTATCAAGATCGACATGAGATTTTATGTAAAATTTGGCAGCTTGTAAGGACTGGAAACCACTGATTCATATAATGTCGCCCACTGTCAATCACTGGTCAATGTTTGGCGCCTGAGAACACTGTATACTTGCCTTTGATATTCAGGGACATTAATCGCTTAATTGGATTACACAATCTATGCAAGCGAATTGTACACCTCGGCAGTCACTGAGGGTTTAGGCTAGTATGCCAAGCACCTTTTATTATGGGACATCTACAGTGAAATCTGCTTATTCTACACCGTGACAGTAACACATAAACACTAAAATCATGAGCCATGCAAGGGGAAGGGCAAGCAGTAAGACAACTGACATTGATTACAAGATACTTGATGCAATAAGAGCAGTTGCCAGAGAAGAGATGACCCCCACCATAGCCATACTAGACGATGCAGTCACACAGAGAGGCGAGCTTTACAAAAATTTTGATGCATTAGCAAAAGGAATCCAGGACTGTAGCGTCAGATTCGACACCGTTGTTGACAAATACTTGCCTGAACTCTCAGATAAAATTGTTTAAAGATCTACAGATATCACGCAGCAGCTACTTGACATTGATGTGCACAGCAGGAAATGGTTCCTAATGATTCAGGGCCTAAAAGGACCTGAGGGTGAAAATCACGCAGACACTAGAGAAGCCTGTATCACTTGTTGCAAGTCGTACTAAAAAGTAGCAAATGCCGATTTCGCTTTAATGTCGGCGTGCCACCGCCTCAGCCAAGAGACGAGTGCAGGCATCACTGTAACTTTTGTTGATTGAGACCAGCGCAACCAGTGGCTAGCAGGCGCTAGGCACCTGAAAAATCAACAAGACAAGAAAGTATCTCTATCACCCGATATGCCACCCGTCACAACAAAATTGAAGAATGAGTTGATGCTTGAACGACGACAACTGACTGATGACGTGAGAAACAAATCTATGAATAATTTATACAAAAAGTTCAAAGGTACTTCTCCAGATACTCGTAAATAACAACAAAGTTATAAATAAATGTCAAATAGCAGCTCATTTTAATAATTTGGTCACAAGGATTGGCCCAAAATTAGCTAGTAAAATTTTCATATCTAACTTACAGCTATTTGCATCATATCTTACTGAAAATATACAACATGCTTTCTCTTTTCAGCTGGTAAATGAGGATCAGTTTAGATAAATATTAAAGCAATTTCAGCAAAAACTAGTGCTGAGCATGATGATTTGTCAATGAAGCATTTGAAAGATATCATTCCGTCCCTTTCAAAACTGCCCACTTTGATTATAAATCAGTCACTGACTGCTGGAATTTTCCACAAAAACTTAAGATTGCGAGGTTCTGCCTTTCCACAAAAAGATGATATTGGACATTTGCAGGCCCATTTCTTTACTTCCGGCATTATCAAAGATTCTCTAAGATGTTTATGAACAAATTTAAGATTATTTTGTGTCGAAAAAGTTATTTTACAAAAGTCAACATGGCTTTAGAAGTTTACATTCTTCAGAGACTGCTGCTCTAAAATTCGTCGACAAGCCTTTTAAATTTTTAGGTTCTCGAAAATTACCAATTGGTATAAATTTAGACCTGTCCAAGGGTTTTGGCACTTTATACCACCAAATCTGTTACACAAATTGAATTATTATGGCATTACTGGTACCAAATTGGCGTGATTCAAAAGTTACCTCACAGACAGACTCCAGTATGTCTATTCGAGGATATTTTTTTTTCTAGCCTCCAACCACTCTAAATAGGGGTGCCTCAAGGGTCCATCCTTGGCCCCCTTTTGTTCATCTACACTAACGATACACACTTTGCATCATCTGAATTCAATTTGGTATTCTTTATGTGGACGATACAACTTTGATAAATCCCTGTTGCCCCTGTATCACCTCTGCTTCCACAGGCGATTTTGGTAGCTCTCTATCCAAAAACCAATCAGACGAACTGAAAAATGCACATGAGTGGCTTGCCGTAAATAAATTGTCTTTAAACATAAAAAAACCCCAATAAATAGATGATTTTCTTTTAATTTTTCCTAACGTAAAATTAATTTTACTTTGGATATGAAGATAAATAAAAATTTAATATCAAAAGTACCCAAATTCAATTATTTAGGCATAATAATTGATGAACATTTAAGTTGGCAACCACATATGTAGGTTTTAAATTATCAAAGGTAATAGGAATTTTCATTTTTTTCCCAAAATGGAATATTCTAAAGTCATTCGCGTATAAACAGTTCCTGAGTAAAGGGGCCAACCCTTTATTGTGCATTACGGAAGTAATTTCCGAATGAAAAAATTACATGTCGAATGGAGACAACCTAAATCAGTATTTTCACAAGCTTACAGTATACATACATTCTCATATTTTTTTTTTAATTCTGTTCAAATGTCCTGGAGCAGTAAACACTACCTTTAATATTCCAAAACAATCACAGCATATAGAAAATTGCAGATCATTCTCGTGGCGAATATTAAAAGTAGGTATCCCGGATGACCTAGTGTGCAGTATTTGCGCAATTTGTCCAGATAGTAGTTCCTTGGAATAAATAATAGAAAAACAGAATTTTATATTGCAACATCATCCTCTTTGGTAACATGGTAGAGGCCCTTTTGGGAATATCGCAATATGTATCAAGTAAAGCATTCCATGCTGGGCATTTTGAGAAGCCGTTTACTCTATCTCATAAAAGGACAAACACATAACGGACGCAAACGTCAGCAGAGCTAAAAACGTGCTTCCCCTCTCTCTCTCTCTCTCTCTCTCTCTCTCTCTTTCTCTCTCTCTCTCTCTCTCTCTCTCTCTCTCTCTCTCTCTCTCTCTCTCTCTCACACTACCTTCCACGCTAAAATAAGCCAGTCCCGTATTACATTTGTAACAAATTTTAATGAACCCGGTGAACTACAAATTGGCTTGATTAGTGTCTCTGCTCACAGGTCAGCTATTTTTGTTATGCCTGTTCACCAATCAATAGTTCACCAAATTATCTTGTCATCTGAATGTATGTAATACGTACAGGCATATCAAATAGCTAGATGGACGGGTATTGGAGTTTTGACAAAGTCAAACACGAATATAAATTCCCGCCCACTCTTTTAGTGCTATTTTTTCGACTGAGTCGACGGCTTTTCTCGGCTCGCTTTGGGCACATTGTGCCATTATATTCTATGGGACCATGAATATGTTGGTACTCACATAAAAGGCCTTTTTACAATCAATGATATTTTGGTATCTATCTGCTAATTGAGTAGAAGGTCATCTTCAGAAACTCAACTTTAGGTCGCACTTGGTAGTGGCAGAGTTAAAGATTATAATCTACAGGTTCGATTAAAACCTTTGCAGAGGACTTTCTCGTCATTTGAGCACCGACCAAGAGCCCCATGATAATAGAGGAGCACTAAGACACGGGAATTTAATTTGCAGGAAAGGATGCATATGTCTCTCGCTAAGGAACAAATTAGTCATCTTTCTTGTCATTTTTCTTGAACCAGCCCAACTTTTCTTGACAAGAACATCAATCGAAATTTCTCAATTTGTGTACTTGATCAACAACGCCCTTAACTGAAAGCAAGTCATTCTCCATTTGGAACCGTTTATGAATGCTCTTTCGCTGGTCAAAATGGCAGTTTGTTGACCAGAACAAAATTAAAGTTGTACAAATGAATTGAATGTGTAGGTACAAAAAATGTTATCTTCTTGTACGGATCCATAGCCTGACTTTGTGTAACTTATTATCTTGCCCTTTTTTCAGTGTCGTTTCTACCTTGCCAACTGAAGCCCTGCATTACATATACTCTACCCGTATATACAATGTGCAAAGAGCGTCACGAGAGTTTTAAGTTTTCATGAAGTCGGAAGCAATGTGTTAAAACATGGATTATAGTTGGTTCATAGACATGCTACTGACACAGTTCATCATCAGGTGTTTGGACGTATTTGAAAGAACTTGTGTTCTATCTTGACAAAATGTCATGACTCAATATTCCATTGTTCAGAATATATGTAAATAATTTAAAACACGAATGCACATATAATACACACACACACACACACACACACACACACACACACACATATATATATATATATATATATATATATAAATATATAATCATCCTTTACCTGACTCTTTCTCGTATTGTTAACTACCGCCTTGACCATCTCGACTTTTCCCTCTGCATTACGTGTTTCAAGTCAAAATAAAATAATAATCTGAAACTAGATTTTTTTTTCTCGAATAATTTTACTTGTTTTCTCAAAATTTATACCCTTTTCTGTAAACTTTGAGTTTAAAGTATGACAGATTTCTACGTCAGACACAAGATATTTGAACGTTTCTCTACAATTCGACTTCAAAACCTAGAAATTTCAATTTTTTTACTTGTGAGATTAAAATCATAATACTCAAAATTTTTATTTCGGTTCTTCAAAAGTGTAAGTGTTTTTCGAAGTTTGGAGATTATATCAAAATGAAGACATTCAAAATCAAAAGTCTTCCCAACATGGTCACTGTATCCCATTCATGTACCCTCAGGATGTCTATTTTGAGATTTTGGTGCATGGTATTGTCTTGGTATATGGAAAAAAAAACAAATCTGGGGTTGTAATATCACCTGTAACGTGGATGCTTACTACTGTGCAAGGTCTTAACATTTTCGTTGGGTTTTCCAGATATACAAATGTAGAAATTCATAAAGTGGCTCCCACTTTGGAAATTCCGAAAACGCCCAATGTAATTCCAAAATTGTAAGGACACCCACAATGCGCAGCACTTTACATGCGTTAAACCTGTAAGAATGAAACACTAGCTAAAAATTAGTGGTTATCGCAGGCACATCAAGTATGACCTGCATACCTCAGGAAAACGTGGACCGTCATAAGCCAAGAGCTTCGTGAGCAATCAACTCCTCATGACAAGTTCATGCACACAAAATCAAGGGGCAGAGTGTAACTTACATATCATTCATAAAATTGCTTTATTGAGTTCATAACTAAACAAATCTTAAACATTATATAGTGTTCAAGCTTAGAGAACACAAATGAAATTGAATATGAAATTCCCTGAATGTGTGTACAGTGCAATTAAAAGTGCACCCCTGCTGAATTTCATACAACATTCATCGAACGTAAACTATATTGCCTAAAAATGTGTACCACAGCAGTTAGGTCTCTTCCGAGAGAACCACCAGTAAACAATATGGCAATTATAATGACAATCTTCTTGTCCATTTTGTTATTGTTTGATGTATTTTGCTTAGTTGAACAGATTTTACGTAAGGGGTAATTCAGAAATGATAGTCTTTATATTTGCCCCGTTTCAAACGTGTCATGAGCTGGTCTACTCATAGGACGAAGTGTGAAATACTCTATGGGCAATGTCTGGTCCATTAAACAGCAATCCGTTCACTCAGTAAGCTTCTTGGCCAAACTGTGAAGTCAAATTTACATGTCTCAAAGTTATACCTTCAGAACTGGGATTTTAGGACACCCAGTATAAATCTACATAAAAATGCATGTCTTAAAAGCAAAAGATCAGCACAATATTATATTTATGATATAATTGGCCATAACTGCAAAACATAATTGGCCATATAATTTAAAATGGTTTACATAGTTCGAAACATGTGCTCTGCTTATATATTTAGGCCCTCAAAGGAAAAGCGCAATTATACTTAGTACTTATAAGGAGTTGACTTGTTTTTTTAAAATGCTTACTTCTGTAATAGTTTGAGCGTTTTTGCAGGTAGTGCATATGTCCTTATACTTTGCGTTCCGTTTATGGCTGGCCTCGGAAAACACAAGAATAAGAAGTGGGTGTATTGCTGCTTTACTTGGCAAAAATACAACCGAATACCATGCTAAAAAACGACCTGGAATTTCCAAACCGTATAGCCGACTGAAACCAAAAAGTGCACGTGACAGCCAGTAGAGTGTGCAGATCGCAAACATAGGTAACAATCTCATATCTAAATCACTGAATATTTTGTCAAATCCCTTATTCTTTGATTCAAATGTTTTAGTCCATCTCTTCTTTCTTTGTCCATAAATGCTCTGCACAACCAATACAAATCCAATGACAATCATTATGGTTCCCGTGGATATATAGATTTCTATTAAGATGTCCCAAACCAGGTGTGGCACCCTTCTTGGTTGCCTGTGAAAGACTGAACAAATACCACTCTGCAAGTCAGCGTCTCTAAATATACCTAAAATAGGCACAGCAATGGCAGACATGAGTAGACCAAGAATCCATGCAGAAGTGGTTAAAATGCGTAAATGATGCACACCAACTTCTTTGTGCAGCCCTGACAAAATGGTACTTTCAGCAACCATGATTGAATAAAGCAAAATGGTCGTGGTTGTTGAAAACATGTCCAGCCAAGCTGCCATTTTGCAAGAAGTGCTATCAATCCATTTGTGTGCATGTTCAATGTATTTTCCCTTAGCTATTTCATTTTTCACCACAATCACAGTTAAGTATGCTGTGGTGCACATTTCACACAAAAGGATATTTCTGAACGCAAATTCTACACCTGCCGACAGATTGATCTTATTTATCCCTAGCATATAGAACATAGTACATAGTATGCTTATTGAGAGGACCACCCACACACCGATACCAATTGAAAAATCAGCAATAAGACGGCCACAATCGGAAATTTTGTCAGCGTAAGGTTCACATTTTTTAATGTTCAAAGAGACACAACACAGCTTAAAATCACTTGTCACTAACTGAAGATTTTTGTGTTCCTTCAGGGAGTGCAATGTGTCTTTATCTATATTTAATCTATTGTTTTCTCGTATATTAAGGTAGGATAAATTATGCAATCCTTCCATCATCCCCTTGCTGATGTACGAGATACTATTTTTCTCTAGGTGCAAAGTCTTCAGGCTTTTTAAACCTACAAAAGCTTTGTTCTGAAGTATAATTATTCCTTTGTCACTCAGATCAAGATCTTTCAAGTTGTCAAGACCCTTAAAAGTGTAGGAATATATCACCTTAAATACGTTTCCAGTTAGATCAAGATATGCTACCCTTTTGAGAGTTTTAAAAACCCCTGAGGGTAAAGAATTTATCGTATTATAGCTTAAGTCAAGGTGCAGAAGATTTGGTAGTCCTACAAAAGCTCCATGATACAGCGATTGTATACAGTTTCTTGAGACATCCAACCTTCCCAATCTTGGAAAATGTAAAGAAATACGTCTGATATCTTTTATTTTGTTCATAGATAAGACTACTGAGCTCCACACTGTAAAGGTAAATGTTGTTTGCTGCAATTGTTTGTTCTTACACTCAACAAAAGCTCCGATACAGGTACAATTTGGAGGACATTGATTTTGGAAGTTACAAAATTGTTCATCATCACGGGAACCGCGGCAGTGTATTTCGCTGTCACAGACTTCATGTTGATCTAGGCAGAATGATCCTTTTCTGCATCTAAAAAGGCCAGGGCAGCTGTAATTATGACACTGTTTCTCCTCTATTCCATACGGACAGTCCCATCTACCATTGCAGACCATACGAACAGGAATGCAATATGTGTTTGGGCACTTGAACATGTTTGGGCAAGTTACATTTGTACAATCTGAGAGATGGGCTGCATTGGGGCAACCATTATTTTTACCCACGTGATTTTGATAAAATACACACATATCCTGTCTTTTGAAGCACTTTTTATGCCGCAGTAGACATAGCTGCTCCTCGCCTTCAAATGCTCCAGGACATATAGGTTTGGCCTTGCTTCCATTCACATAGTAAGTGGGTGCTTGCACTATTATTGCAGTCGCTTCTTCTCGAGTTTTGATTGTTTTAAATGATATTGTTCCGTTCTCATCTTCAAATAATAAGCCTTTACAGTCTGTTTCAAGGTCATTAATGAAATTCATAGGAATGCAATTTCCACCTTCACAGCGAAAATGCCCCTCACATTTGCACAAAGTTTCAACTTCATCAGAACCGTCAGAACAATCGGGATAAAAGTTACATATCTTTTCTTTTGAGATACATTGATTATTAGTACATTGAAAGGACGAATTGTCACAACGTATATTTCTGACGCACCCATTTTCATCAGAATTATCTGCACAGTCTTTGTAGAAATCGCAATAAAGAGAAATGGATATGTTTGTGCCATCTTTGCATTGAAATAAGCGTCCAGTCCATGGGCACAGATCTTCATCTGTCCCTGAAAGACAGTCTCTTCTGCCATCGCACTGTGCATCTTGAATAATGCAGGTGCCATCTGAACACTGATACTGGTTATTCATGCAAGATAAGTTTATTTGTTGAGGTACTGTTTCACAAATGACATTAAACACATCACTGCTATCGCATCTTTGTCCTTCCACAACATGCCATTTAACAAAAGTGTTTATTCTATATGCTCTTAAAATGTTACATATTTGGCCTTGTGACAGTGCCCAAAGTGACCCATACTGTGGTACAAATTTAATAAATTCCAAGAACTGTGATACCTTAGTTTGGACTGAAATATCTGACATGTTTAAGACAGTGCTGTTATATTGAAATGAAGTACACTTTCTATATGCACTTTCATACCCGAGTGGCTTTGTAATATCCCCATAGCTTGAGTAAATTCGTATGCATAGCCCTTCAGCCCAATGCCATCCAAGTGGGCAAGCATTTTTCCCTCTTTTTAATACATTCATATACACATGACTCACTATTAAGGCACTGTCCAAATTGGTTCCTGTGATCTTATTAGGCAAGTTTCCTTGATCTTTTCTTTTGGCTGGTGCTTTGCAGATGTACCCACTGTGCTTGAGAGGAAGACGACAAGGGATTTTTATCCAGTTACTTGAAACATGTGGACTTGTCAGCAACATGACAGTGCAACGTGAAGGTATGTCCTTAGAGGGTTGTGGAATGATATGCATGAACTTTTCAACTAGTATGCTTAGACGTTCTGGGAAAATGAGGAATGGCGATAGAGAATCCTGAAATGGATGGTACCAGTCTGCAAATACAAGGCTGTTGTTGTCAACCCATCGTAACTCACTAGTCTGAAAATAATAAGCAATAACACGTATGCAAAGCTGCATTCCATGGGAATTTTCATGCTACACTCGAAATCTTTCTGCATGACTTCCTCTGAAACGGGCAAGATACTTTCCTTTACAGGACGGAAGTGCACATCACCACCTCAAATGACCAATTCATACATATATTATAGTATGCTGTAGATAGGACGTCATTTTGGAAACAGCTAAGACTTCCATGAGTAGAGCTAAATTGGTATAGCACTGCAGGGGTCAATAGACAAATCATTCTACATCATAATGTGATCTGGGGCAATGCCTGTTTTAAACGAAACTGTGACCCAATTTCCCGTAAACCTGTGATCTGGTTCTTGGACTAGGTTCACCTGGATGGACAACAAAACTGTGTTCAGGTCTCAAACAAATGCATCAAGAGTGGCAAATTACCTGTTCGTGTGTACATAGAGACGAGATTCCTATTTTGTTCATATTAATTCACCACTGCAGGTATACAGTGCCTCAATTGGGCATACAATACTGACATAAAGGGGGTATAAAATGTTGACAACGTAAGTACCCTTAGCTAATCAGAGGGCTTGTGGAGGATACAAAGGAAAGCTGCAAAGGCTGTTTTCCAGACACAGCCTGTTGACTGATCAATGATGTTAGCATTTTCATTAAAAAAAGTGAAAAGAAATAATTGGTTTTGTCTAGTTAAGACTCGTTCAAATATTTCATTTTACATATATTAACACTGGTTCAAAACTATTCTGCACGGGGTTGGAAAATGCTGCTTCCATGTGAAATACATCGAAAACGTATAAAGTACCAGATACAACTCGAATTGATTAATATTAGTCACAAGAAAACACTATTCCTGTTCCATGCTATGCTGTTTACTACGACAGTTTCATAGCCAATATATATACAAAAGCTTTCATGCATGTCTCTGTCTATAATGTACAGGACGTAAGTGAAATACCATTTGTCAGGCTTTTCAATATCTTTAAGTGTCACGTTTTGACTCAGTCAACAGCTTTCCCTTCCTTATATTGGAGGCAAAACGTGCCCAACGCACATCACAGAAGGTTTTACCTGGACTGTTCATATGGCATCTCCTCTCCTACGTTAACTAGAGATATGCGTGTGCTTAAATGAATGGTTAGTTTATTAGATATATAGATCTAGTATAGTTATTGCAAATGAGAGCACATGGATATTTGTTGAAATTAGCAATGAACGTCTTTGTCCATGGCTCCCTCGAAAGTCACTAATGGTGTGGTTCTGTGTCCAAATGGTAAGAAGCTTCTGGGATGACATTATGTTATGATGAATATGTATTGTTAATAATCTGGATATTTTAGGGATTGCCCTTGGCAGTTTATCATTTGCTGGAGTTTCTGGTCCGTTATTCTAAATTTGCTTGTGAACTATGAATCTGGATAATATACACTTAGCTATGAGATGTTGCAGAAAAGCTCTGATAGACTCATTTTGCAGTCCACGTGTCATAAAGGTTACATGAAATCTCAGTTAACTGACTATTTCGATACACTAAAAATATTCTTTGCATTTTGCACACATCACAAAATAAAAAGTTTAGTTACACCTGTCAGATTTGATACGAAGTTGTGTCCACTGTAATGCAAATTCTATTAGTTTGAAGGTAAGAACATGGCGTTAAATCTTTCTTAACCTTTATAGGTTGGCAGGTAAATCAATTATCTTGCATTCAGGGGTGTTGTGACATGAATGGAATTTTCGAGTTTTTCAGTGTGTTTCCAGTTTGTGCTACTAAAATATATCCTTGCGTGTGCGGTATTTGGCCAAATTATTTTACATTGGTTGTAATCTGTGATTATGGGTGGTATAGTTTATCAAATCTAAATGGATAAGTAGCTGTGTTTTTAACAACTACATACCTGGATTCAAGCACATATGGACCATGATGACGACCCTTCATTAATGCATGTATCAGATCATACATTGCATTGGCTGTAATACCGAAGTTGTAATTTGCTGACAGCTGCAAACTGTCATGGGAGAGAGAGAGAGAGAGAGAGAGAGAGAGACAGAGAGAAAGAGAGACAGACAGACAGACACATAGAGAAAAAAGAGAGCACTGCAAGAGTATGATAAATACGATATTTTATATGGAATTTCATACGACACTGTAACTTTATGCAGTGTGGTCAAGGAGCACTAGTTCGTGCTTGATCGAGTGCAGTACAAAAGTAGGTCATGGCAATGGGATGAAAGGCCAAAATGTGATCATTATGTCTGGCATTGAGGTTCACAAGGGCTTCATGCAGACCCTGTCTTGACCTCCACACTCCATTTACCCATCACCAACTGAACATCTCTTGGAAGTGTTGGGTTGCAGAATTCAAGACTGGCACACCTATACCTCAGCTACACTTGTAATCTTGTTTCACCGTCAAAGATATCCACGCTGGTCCACAGTATGCTCATGAATGTGAAAGAGTTCCTGCGGAAACGCAGAGGGAACATTTGCGACAATCCACCAAGATACGCTTCCAAGCAAATATGAGAGGGCTTTTTCAGGACCACCTCACTGCCTAAAAGAGTAGTGAAATCAAATAGTACAACAAACCAAACACTATCCCCACATGTACCCTGTACATTCGTGGCAAAGTGGCATACGAACAGCTTTTTTTACCAGGAGTATACTTCTGTGTTCACTGACTATCCACATAAACGTTAATCAATCACTTGGTCAAATATGCTATCTGTATATATGTTTTTATCCTTTCCTCTGACCACAATAAGGTCCATCTTTTGTCCACCACTAACGTATCCTGCCCTATAGTTGCCATCGTCCTCAAGCCACCATTTTAAATCATCAAGTTTCTTTCAGTTATTCCTTAATTTTAAGAAAAATAACAAACTTTCCAGTGTAAGCTCATCGAAATCATATAAAATCATGAATGTGTGTTGACATAGAAAGCCAAAATACGAATATAAACGGAAACTCTCCTGAGTTTTACACCGTGTTGAATATTGGTTCCTGGGCAACCATAGTAACAAATCCAACGAGCCCTGGGCAATGTACTCTCATGTAAATTTCCTTCTTTCTCGTGCAACAAAAATTCAGATACAGTCACAAGACAAATTTACTTTGATTGTATCCACTTTACAATCAATTTTCCTGTAGGAGTCAAAGTTCGTACTGGCGAGCATAGGTCCGCCATTTTAAACATGCTTGTACCGGGAAAACCACTCCATGATGTCAACAAAGATAGTAATTTGGTTATTCGGGAATATCCCAAATAATGCTAACATTAATAATAACAAAATTATGTTTTCCACATGACACGTACCTTTGTTATTATTTACGTGGTCATTGAATAATATTTCACCTTATTTTTATGTGGACAACTTTGATTTTGCACACACATTCAAACACAGAAAAAAAATAGAAAATTTACTTACAGGCACGTGCATTATGCCTATGTAAACCTAGTACACGTAAGTACGACGTCATTTTATTATGGTTCATCATCAGATTTGCTTTGGCGCTACAATTTTAGAATTATTTCTGATCAAAGCTACAGGAAATCAAGGT